>JAWPHD010018528.1:0-39494 GCA_037043455.1 Cyrtodaria siliqua | reverse complement strand
GGTGTTCCAAGGATAGTAATATCTAACTAGAAGAGTGTTCCACGGAATAGTAATATCTAACTAGAAGGGTGTTCACGGGATAGTAATATCTAACTAGAAGGGTGTTCCACGGAATAGTAATATCTAACTAGAAAGATGTTCCACGGAATAGTAATATCTAACTAGAAGGGTGTTCCACGGGATACTAATATCTAACTAGAAGGGTGTTCCACGGAATAGTAATATCTAACTAGAAGGGTGTTCCACGGGATAGTAATATCTAACTAGAAGGGTGTTCCACGGGATAGTAATATCTAACTAGAAGGGTGTTCCACGGGATAGTAATAGTAATATCTAACTAGAAGGGTGTTCCACGGGATAGTAATATCTAACTGGAAGGGTGTTCCACGGGATAGTAATATCTAACTAGAAGAGTGTTCCACGGAATAGTAATATCTAACTAGAAGGGTGTTCCACGGAATAGTCATATCTAACTAAAGGGTGTTCCACGGGATAGTAATAGTAATATCTAACTAGAAGGGTGTTCCACGGATAGTAATATCTAACTAGAAGGGTGTTCCACGGAATAGTAATATCTAACTAGAAGGGTGTTCCACGGGATAGTTATAGTAATATCTAACTAGAAGGGTGTTCCACGGGATAGTATATCTAAATAGAAGGGTGTTCCACGGAATAGTAATATCTAACTAGAAGGGTGTTCCACGGGATAGTAATATCTAACTACAAGGGTGTTCCACGGGATAGTAATATCTAACTAGAAGGGTTTTCCACGGAATAGTAATATCTAACTAGAAGGGTGTTCCACGGAATAGTAATATCTAACTAGAAAGGTGTTCCACGGAATAGTAATATCTAACTAGAAAGATGTTCCACGGAATAGTAATATCTAACTAGAAGGGTGTTCCACGGATAGTTATAGTAATATCTAACTAGAAGGGTGTTCCACGGGATAGTAATATCTAACTAGAAGGGTGTTCCACGGGATAGTAATATCTAACTAGAAGGGTGTTCCACGGAATAGTAATATCTAACTAGAAGGGTGTTCAACGGGATAGTAATATCTAACTAGAAGGGTGTTCCACGGGATAGTAATATCTAACTAGAAGGGTGTTCCACGGGATAGTAATATTTAACTAGAAGGGTGTTCCACGGAATAGTAATATCTAACTAGAAGGGTGTTCCACGGGATAGTAATAGTAATATCTAACTAGAATGGTGTTCCACGGGATAGTAATATCTAACTAGAAGGGTGTTCCACGGGATAGTAATATCTAACTAGAAGGGTGTTCCACGGAATAGTTGTATCTAACTAGAAGGGTGTTCCACGGATAGTAATATCTAACTAGAAGGGTGTTCCACGGAATAGTAATATCTAACTAGAAGGGTGTTCCACGGGATAGTAATATCTAACTAGAAGGGTGTTCCACGGAATAGTAATATCTAACTAGAAAGATGTTCCACGGAATAGTAATATCTAACTAGAAGGGTGTTCCACGGGATACTAATATCTAACTAGAAGGGTGTTCCACGGAATAGTAATATCTAACTAGAAGGCTGTTCCACGGGATAGTAATATCTAACTAGAAGGGTGTTCCACGGGATAGTAATATCTAACTAGAAGGGTGTTCCACGGGATAGTAATAGTAATATCTAACTAGAAGGGTGTTCAACGGGATAGTAATATCTAACTGGAAGGGTGTTCCACGGATAGTAATATCTAACTAGAAGAGTGTACCACGGAATAGTAATATCTAACTAGAAGGGTGTTCCACGGAATAGTCATATCTAACTAGAAGGGTGTTCCACGGGATAGTAATAGTAATATCTAACTAGAAGGGTGTTCCACGGGATAGTAATATCTAACTAGAAGGGTGTTCCACGGAATAGTAATATCTAACTAGAAGGGTGTTCCACGGATAGTTATAGTAATATCTAACTAGAAGGGTGTTCCACGGGATAGTAGTATCTAAATAGAAGGGTGTTCCACGGAATAGTAATATCTAACTAGAAGGGTGTTCCACGGGATAGTAATATCTAACTACAAGGGTGTTCCACGGGATAGTAATATCTAACTAGAAAGATGTTCCACGGAATAGTAATATCTAACTAGAAGGGTGTTCCACGGAATAGTTATATCTAACTAGAAGGGTGTTCCATGGAATAGTAATATCTAACTAGAAGGGTGTTCCACGGGATAGTAATATCTAACTAGAAAGATGTTCCACGGAATAGTAATATCTAACTAGAAGGGTGTTGCACGGGATAGTAATATCTAACTAGAAGGGTGTTCCACGGAATAGTAATATCTAACTAGAAGGGTGTTCCACGGGATAGTAATAGTAATATCTAACTAGAAGGGTGTTCCACGGGATAGTAATATCTAACTACAAGGGTGTTCCACGGGATAGTAATATCTAACTAGAAGGGTTTTCCACGGAATAGTAATATCTAACTAGAAGGGTGTTCCACGGAATAGTAATATCTAACTAGAAAGGTGTTCCACGGAATAGTAATATCTAACTAGAAAGATGTTCCACGGAATAGTAATATCTAACTAGAAGGGTGTTCCACGGAATAGTAATATCTAACTAGAAAGGTGTTCCACGGAATAGTAATATCTAACTAGAAGGGTTTTCCACGGAATAGTAATATCTAACTAGAAGGGTGTTCCACGGAATAGTAATATCTAACTAGAAAGGTGTTCCACGGAATAGTAATATCTAACTAGAAAGATGTTCCACGGAATAGTAATATCTAACTAGAATGGTGTTCCACGGGATAGTAATATCTAACTAGAAGGGTGTTCCACGGGATAGTAATATCTAACTAGAAGGGTGTTCCACGTGATAGTAATATCTAACTAGAAGGGTGTTCCACGGAATAGTTGTATCTAACTAGAAGGGTGTTCCACGGGATAGTAATATCTAACTAGAAGGGTGTTCCACGGAATAGTAATATCTAACTAGAAGGGTGTTCCACGGGATAGTAATATCTAACTAGAAGGGTGTTCCACGGAATAGTAATATCTAACTAGAAAGATGTTCCACGGAATAGTAATATCTAACTAGAAGGGTGTTCCACGGGATACTAATATCTAACTAGAAGGGTGTTCCACGGAATAGTAATATCTAACTAGAAGGCTGTTCTACGGGATAGTAATATCTAACTAGAAGGGTGTTCCACGGGATAGTAATATCTAACTAGAAGGGTGTTCCACGGGATAGTAATAGTAATATCTAACTAGAAGGGTGTTCAACGGGATAGTAATATCTAACTGGAAGGGTGTTCCACGGGATAGTAATATCTAACTAGAAGAGTGTACCACGGAATAGTAATATCTAACTAGAAGGGTGTTCCACGGAATAGTCATATCTAACTAGAAGGGTGTTCCACGGGATAGTAATAGTAATATCTAACTAGAAGGGTGTTCCACGGGATAGTAATATCTAACTAGAAGGGTGTTCCACGGAATAGTAATATCTAACTAGAAGGGTGTTCCACGGGATAGTTATAGTAATATCTAACTAGAAGGGTGTTCCACGGGATAGTAGTATCTAAATAGAAGGGTGTTCCACGGAATAGTAATATCTAACTAGAAGGGTGTTCCACGGGATAGTAATATCTAACTACAAGGGTGTTCCACGGGATAGTAATATCTAACTAGAAAGATGTTCCACGGAATAGTAATATCTAACTAGAAGGGTGTTCCACGGAATAGTTATATCTAACTAGAAGGGTGTTCCATGGAATAGTAATATCTAACTAGAAGGGTGTTCCACGGGATAGTAATATCTAACTAGAAAGATGTTCCACGGAATAGTAATATCTAACTAGAAGGGTGTTGCACGGGATAGTAATATCTAACTAGAAGGGTGTTCCACGGAATAGTAATATCTAACTAGAAGGGTGTTCCACGGATAGTAATAGTAATATCTAACTAGAAGGGTGTTCCACGGGATAGTAATATCTAACTAGAAAGGTGTTCCACGGAATAGTAATATCTAACTAGAAGGGTGTTCCACGGGATAGTAATAGTAATATCTAACTAGAAGGGTGTTCCACGGGATAGTAATATCTAACTGGAAGGGTGTTCCACGGGATAGTAATATCTAACTAAAAGAGTGTTCCACGGAATAGTAATATCTAATAGAAGGGTGTTCCACGGGATAGTAATATCTAACTAAAAAGATGTTCCACGGAATAGTAATATCTAACTGGAAGGGTGTTCCACGGGATAGTAATATCTAACTAGAAGGGTGTTCCACGGAATAGTAATATCTAACTAGAAGGGTGTTCCACGGGATAGTAATATCTAACTAGAAGGGTGTTCCACGGGATAGTAATATCTACTAGAAGGGTGTTCCACGGAATAGTAATATCTAACTAGAAGGGTGTTCCACGGGATAGTAATATCTAACTAGAAAGATGTTCCACGGAATAGTAATATCTAACTAGAAGGTTGTTCCACGGAATAGTAATATCTAACTAGAAGGGTGTTCCACGGGATAGTAATATCTAACTAGAAGGGTTTTCCACGGAATAGTAATATCTAACTAGAAGGGTGTTCCACGGTATAGTAATATCTAACTAGAAAGGTGTTCGACGGAATAGTAATATCTAACTAGAAAGATGTTCCACGGAATAGTAATATCTAACTAGAAGGGTGTTCCACGGGATAGGAATATCTAACTAGAAGTGTGTTCCACGGAATAGTAATATCTAACTAGAAGGGCGTTCCACGGGATAGTAATATCTAACTACAAGGGTGTTCCACGAGATAGTAATATCTAACTAGAAAGATGTTCCACGGAATAGTTAACTAGAAGGGTTTTCCACGGGATAGTAATATCTAACTAGAAGGGTGTTCCACGGGATAGTAATATCTAACTAGAAGGGTGTTCCACGGAATAGTAATATCTAACTAGAAGGGTGTTCCACGGGATAGTAATATCTAACTAGAAGGGTGTTCCACGGAATAGTAATATCTAACTAGAAGGGTGTTTCACGGGATAGTAATATCTAACTAGAAAGATGTTCCACGGAATAGTAATATCTAACTAGAAGGGTGTTCCACGGGATAGTAATATCTAACTAGAAGGGTGTTCCACGGAATAGTAATATCTAACTAGAAGGGTGTTCCACGGGATAGTTATATCTAACTAGAATGGTGTTCCACGGGATAGTAATATCTAACTAGAAGGGTGTTCCACGGGATAGTAATATCTAACTAGAAGGCTGTTCCACGGAATAGTAATATCTAACTATAAAGGTGTTCCACGGAATAGTAAGATCTAACTAGAAGGGTGTTCCACGGGATAGTAATATCTAAATCTAACTAGAAGGGTGTTTCACGGGATAGTAATATCTAACTAGAAAGATGTTTCACGGAATAGTAATATCTAACTAGAAGGGTGTTCCACGGAATAGTAATATCTAACTAGAAGGGTGTTCCACGGGATAGTAATATCTAACTAGAAAGATGTTCCACGGGATAGTAATATCTAACTAGAAGGGTGTTCCACGGGATAGTAATATCTAACTAGAAGGGTGTTCCATGGAATAGTAATATCTAACTAGAAGGGTGTTCCACGGGATAGTAATATCTAACTAGAAAGATGTTCCACGGAATAGTAATATCTAACTAGAAGGGTGTTGCACGGGATAGTTATATCTAACTAGAAGGGTGTTCCACGGAATAGTAATATCTAACTAGAAGGGTGTTCCACGGGATAGTAATAGTAATATCTAACAAGAAGGGTGTTCCACGGGATAGTAATATCTAACTAGAAAGGTGTTCCACGGAATAGTAATATCTAACTAGAAGGGTGTTCCACGGGATAGTAATAGTAATATCTAACTAGAAGGGTGTTCCACGGGATAGTAATATCTAACTGGAAGGGTGTTCCACGGGATAGTAATATCTAACTAAAAGAGTGTTCCACGGAATAGTAATATCTAATAGAAGGGTGTTCCACGGGATAGTAATATCTAACTAAAAAGATGTTCCACGGAATAGTAATATCTAACTGGAAGGGTGTTCCACGGGATAGTAATATCTAACTAGAAGGGTGTTCCACGGAATAGTAATATCTAACTAGAAGGGTTTTCCACGGGATAGTAATATCTAACTAGAAAGATGTTCCACGGAATAGTAATATCTAACTAGAAGGTTGTTCCACGGAATAGTAATATCTAACTAGAAGGGTGTTCCACTGGATAGTAATATCTAAATCTAACTAGAAGGGTGTTCCACGGGATAGTTAACTAGAAGGGTGTTCCACGGGATAGTAATATCTAACTAGAAGGGTGTTCCACGGTATAGTAATATCTAACTAGAAGGGTGTTCCACGGAATAGTAATATCTAACTAGAAGGGTGTTCCACGGGATAGTAATATCTAACTAGATAGGTGTTCCACGGAATAGTAATATCTAACTAGAAGGGTGTTTCACGGGATAGTAATATCTAACTAGAAAGATGTTCCACGGAATAGTAATATCTAACTAGAAGGGTGTTCCACGGGATAGTAATATCTAACTAGAAGGGTGTTCCACGGAATAGTAATATCTAACTAGAAGGGTGTTCCACGGTATAGTAATATCTAACTAGAATGGTGTTCCACGGGATAGTAATATCTAACTAGAAGGGTGTTCCACGGGATAGTAATATCTAACTAAAAAGATGTTCCACGGAATAGTAATATCTAACTGGAAGGGTGTTCCACGGGATAGTAATATCTAACTAGAAGGGTGTTCCACGGAATAGTAATATCTAACTAGAAGGGTGTTCCACGGGATAGTAATATCTAACTAGAAGGGTGTTCCACGGGATAGTAATATCTACTAGTAGGGTGTTCCACGGAATAGTAATATCTAACTAGAAGGGTGTTCCACGGGATAGTAATATCTAACTAGAAAGATGTTTCACGGAATAGTAATATCTAACTAGAAGGTTGTTCCACGGAATAGTAATATCTAACTAGAAGGGTGTTCCACGGGATAGTAATATCTAACTAGAAGGGTTTTCCACGGAATAGTAATATCTAACTAGAAGGGTGTTCCACGGAATAGTAATATCTAACTAGAAAGGTGTTCCACGGAATAGTAATATCTAACTAGAAAGATGTTCCACGGAATAGTAATATCTAACTAGAAGGGTGTTCCACGGGATAGTAATATCTAACTAGAAGGGTGTTCCACGGAATAGTAATATCTAACTAGAAGGGCGTTCCACGCGATAGTAATATCTAACTACAAGGGTGTTCCACGAGATAGTAATATCTAACTAGAAAGATGTTCCACGGAATAGTTAACTAGAAGGGTGTTCCACGGGATAGTAATATCTAACTAGAAGGGTGTTCCACGGGATAGTAATATCTAACTAGAAGGGTGTTCCACGGAATAGTAATATCTAACTAGAAGGGTGTTCCACGGGATAGTAATATCTAACTAGAAGGGTGTTCCACGGAATAGTAATATCTAACTAGAAGGGTGTTTCACGGGATAGTAATATCTAACTAGAAAGATGTTCCACGGAATAGTAATATCTAACTAGAAGGGTGTTCCACGGGATAGTAATATCTAACTAGAAGGGTGTTCCACGGAATAGTAATATCTAACTAGAAGGGTGTTCCACGGTATAGTTATATCTAACTAGAATGGTGTTCCACGGGATAGTAATATCTAACTAGAAGGGTGTTCCACGGGATAGTAATATCTAACTAGAAGGGTGTTCCACGGAATAGTAATATCTAACTAGAAAGGTGTTCCACGGAATAGTAAGATCTAACTAGAAGGGTGTTCCACGGGATAGTAATATCTAAATCTAACTAGAAGGGTGTTTCACGGGATAGTAATATCTAACTAGAAAGATGTTTCACGGAATAGTAAAATCTAACTAGAAGGGTGTTCCACGGAATAGTAATATCTAACTAGAAGGGTGTTCCACGGGATAGTAATATCTAACTAGAAAGATGTTCCACGGGATAGTAATATCTAACTAGAAGGGTGTTCCACGGGATAGTAATATCTAACTAGAAGGGTGTTCCATGGAATAGTAATATCTAACTAGAAGGGTGTTCCACGGGATAGTAATATCTAACTAGAAAGATGTTCCACGGAATAGTAATATCTAACTAGAAGGGTGTTGCACGGGATAGTAATATCTAACTAGAAGGGTGTTCCACGGAATAGTAATATCTAACTAGAAGGGTGTTCCACGGGATAGTAATAGTAATATCTAACTAGAAGGGTGTTCCACGGGATAGTAATATCTAACTAGAAAGGTGTTCCACGAAATAGTAATATCTAACTAGAAGGGTGTTCCACGGGATAGTAATAGTAATATCTAACTAGAAGGGTGTTCCACGGGATAGTAATATCTAACTGGAAGGGTGTTCCACGGGATAGTAATATCTAATAGAAGGGTGTTCCACGGGATAGTAATATCTAACTAAAAAGATGTTCCACGGAATAGTAATATCTAACTGGAAGGGTGTTCCACGGGATAGTAATATCTAACTAGAAGGGTGTTCCACGGAATAGTAATATCTAACTAGAAGGGTGTTCCACGGGATAGTAATATCTAACTAGAAGGGTGTTCCACGGGATAGTAATATCTACTAGAAGGGTGTTCCACGGAATAGTAATATCTAACTAGAAGGGTTTTCCACGGGATAGTAATATCTAACTAGAAAGATGTTCCACGGAATAGTAATATCTAACTAGAAGGTTGTTCCACGGAATAGTAATATCTAACTAGAAGGGTGTTCCACGGGATAGTAATATCTAACTAGAAGGGTTTTCCACGGAATAGTAATATCTAACTAGAAGGGTGTTCCACGGAATAGTAATATCTAACTAGAAGGGTGTTCCACGGTATAGTAATATCTAACTAGAAAGGTGTTCGACGGAATAGTAATATCTAACTAGAAAGATGTTCCACGGAATAGTAATATCTAACTAGAAGGGTGTTCCACGGGATAGGAATATCTAACTAGAAGTGTGTTCCACGGAATAGTAATATCTAACTAGAAGGGCGTTCACGGGATAGTAATATCTAACTACAAGGGTGTTCCACGAGATAGTAATATCTAACTAGAAAGATGTTCCACGGAATAGTTAACTAGAAGGGTTTTCCACGGGATAGTAATATCTAACTAGAAGGGTGTTCCACGGGATAGTAATATCTAACTAGAAGGGTGTTCCACGGAATAGTAATATCTAACTAGAAGGGTGTTCCACGGGATAGTAATATCTAACTAGAAGGGTGTTCCACGGAATAGTAATATCTAACTAGAAGGGTGTTTCACGGGATAGTAATATCTAACTAGAAAGATGTTCCACGGAATAGTAATATCTAACTAGAAGGGTGTTCCACGGGATAGTAATATCTAACTAGAAGGGTGTTCCACGGAATAGTAATATCTAACTAGAAGGGTGTTCCACGGGATAGTTATATCTAACTAGAATGGTGTTCCACGGATAGTAATATCTAACTAGAAGGGTGTTCCACGGGATAGTAATATCTAACTAGAAGGCTGTTCCACGGAATAGTAATATCTAACTATAAAGGTGTTCCACGGAATAGTAAGATCTAACTAGAAGGGTGTTCCACGGGATAGTAATATCTAAATCTAACTAGAAGGGTGTTTCACGGGATAGTAATATCTAACTAGAAAGATGTTTCACGGAATAGTAATATCTAACTAGAAGGGTGTTCCACGGAATAGTAATATCTAACTAGAAGGGTGTTCCACGGGATAGTAATATCTAACTAGAAAGATGTTCCACGGGATAGTAATATCTAACTAGAAGGGTGTTCCACGGGATAGTAATATCTAACTAGAAGGGTGTTCCATGGAATAGTAATATCTAACTAGAAGGGTGTTCCACGGGATAGTAATATCTAACTAGAAAGATGTTCCACGGAATAGTAATATCTAACTAGAAGGGTGTTGCACGGGATAGTTATATCTAACTAGAAGGGTGTTCCACGGAATAGTAATATCTAACTAGAAGGGTGTTCACGGATAGTAATAGTAATATCTAACAAGAAGGGTGTTCCACGGATAGTAATATCTAACTAGAAAGGTGTTCCACGGAATAGTAATATCTAACTAGAAGGGTGTTCCACGGGATAGTAATAGTAATATCTAACTAGAAGGGTGTTCCACGGGATAGTAATATCTAACTGGAAGGGTGTTCCACGGGATAGTAATATCTAACTAAAAGAGTGTTCCACGGAATAGTAATATCTAATAGAAGGGTGTTCCACGGGATAGTAATATCTAACTAAAAAGATGTTCCACGGAATAGTAATATCTAACTGGAAGGGTGTTCCACGGGATAGTAATATCTAACTAGAAGGGTGTTCCACGGAATAGTAATATCTAACTAGAAGGGTTTTCCACGGGATAGTAATATCTAACTAGAAAGATGTTCCACGGAATAGTAATATCTAACTAGAAGGTTGTTCCACGGAATAGTAATATCTAACTAGAAGGGTGTTCCACTGGATAGTAATATCTAAATCTAACTAGAAGGGTGTTCCACGGGATAGTTAACTAGAAGGGTGTTCCACGGGATAGTAATATCTAACTAGAAGGGTGTTCCACGGTATAGTAATATCTAACTAGAAGGGTGTTCCACGGAATAGTAATATCTAACTAGAAGGGTGTTCCACGGGATAGTAATATCTAACTAGATAGGTGTTCCACGGAATAGTAATATCTAACTAGAAGGGTGTTTCACGGGATAGTAATATCTAACTAGAAAGATGTTCCACGGAATAGTAATATCTAACTAGAAGGGTGTTCCACGGGATAGTAATATCTAACTAGAAGGGTGTTCCACGGAATAGTAATATCTAACTAGAAGGGTGTTCCACGGTATAGTAATATCTAACTAGAATGGTGTTCCACGGGATAGTAATATCTAACTAGAAGGGTGTTCCACGGGATAGTAATATCTAACTAAAAAGATGTTCCACGGAATAGTAATATCTAACTGGAAGGGTGTTCCACGGGATAGTAATATCTAACTAGAAGGGTGTTCCACGGAATAGTAATATCTAACTAGAAGGGTGTTCCACGGGATAGTAATATCTAACTAGAAGGGTGTTCCACGGGATAGTAATATCTACTAGTAGGGTGTTCCACGGAATAGTAATATCTAACTAGAAGGGTGTTCCACGGGATAGTAATATCTAACTAGAAAGATGTTTCACGGAATAGTAATATCTAACTAGAAGGTTGTTCCACGGAATAGTAATATCTAACTAGAAGGGTGTTCCACGGGATAGTAATATCTAACTAGAAGGGTTTTCCACGGAATAGTAATATCTAACTAGAAGGGTGTTCCACGGAATAGTAATATCTAACTAGAAAGGTGTTCCACGGAATAGTAATATCTAACTAGAAAGATGTTCCACGGAATAGTAATATCTAACTAGAAGGGTGTTCCACGGGATAGTAATATCTAACTAGAAGGGTGTTCCACGGAATAGTAATATCTAACTAGAAGGGCGTTCCACGCGATAGTAATATCTAACTACAAGGGTGTTCCACGAGATAGTAATATCTAACTAGAAAGATGTTCCACGGAATAGTTAACTAGAAGGGTGTTCCACGGGATAGTAATATCTAACTAGAAGGGTGTTCCACGGGATAGTAATATCTAACTAGAAGGGTGTTCCACGGAATAGTAATATCTAACTAGAAGGGTGTTCCACGGGATAGTAATATCTAACTAGAAGGGTGTTCCACGGAATAGTAATATCTAACTAGAAGGGTGTTTCACGGGATAGTAATATCTAACTAGAAAGATGTTCCACGGAATAGTAATATCTAACTAGAAGGGTGTTCCACGGGATAGTAATATCTAACTAGAAGGGTGTTCCACGGAATAGTAATATCTAACTAGAAGGGTGTTCCACGGTATAGTTATATCTAACTAGAATGGTGTTCCACGGGATAGTAATATCTAACTAGAAGGGTGTTCCACGGGATAGTAATATCTAACTAGAAGGGTGTTCCACGGAATAGTAATATCTAACTAGAAAGGTGTTCCACGGAATAGTAAGATCTAACTAGAAGGGTGTTCCACGGGATAGTAATATCTAAATCTAACTAGAAGGGTGTTTCACGGGATAGTAATATCTAACTAGAAAGATGTTTCACGGAATAGTAAAATCTAACTAGAAGGGTGTTCCACGGAATAGTAATATCTAACTAGAAGGGTGTTCCACGGGATAGTAATATCTAACTAGAAAGATGTTCCACGGGATAGTAATATCTAACTAGAAGGGTGTTCCACGGGATAGTAATATCTAACTAGAAGGGTGTTCCATGGAATAGTAATATCTAACTAGAAGGGTGTTCCACGGGATAGTAATATCTAACTAGAAAGATGTTCCACGGAATAGTAATATCTAACTAGAAGGGTGTTGCACGGGATAGTAATATCTAACTAGAAGGGTGTTCCACGGAATAGTAATATCTAACTAGAAGGGTGTTCCACGGATAGTAATAGTAATATCTAACTAGAAGGGTGTTCCACGGGATAGTAATATCTAACTAGAAAGGTGTTCCACGAAATAGTAATATCTAACTAGAAGGGTGTTCCACGGGATAGTAATAGTAATATCTAACTAGAAGGGTGTTCCACGGGATAGTAATATCTAACTGGAAGGGTGTTCCACGGGATAGTAATATCTAATAGAAGGGTGTTCCACGGATAGTAATATCTAACTAAAAAGATGTTCCACGGAATAGTAATATCTAACTGGAAGGGTGTTCCACGGGATAGTAATATCTAACTAGAAGGGTGTTCCACGGAATAGTAATATCTAACTAGAAGGGTGTTCCACGGGATAGTAATATCTAACTAGAAGGGTGTTCCACGGGATAGTAATATCTACTAGAAGGGTGTTCCACGGAATAGTAATATCTAACTAGAAGGGTTTTCCACGGGATAGTAATATCTAACTAGAAAGATGTTCCACGGAATAGTAATATCTAACTAGAAGGTTGTTCCACGGAATAGTAATATCTAACTAGAAGGGTGTTCCACGGGATAGTAATATCTAACTAGAAGGGTTTTCCACGGAATAGTAATATCTAACTAGAAGGGTGTTCCACGGAATAGTAATATCTAACTAGAAAGGTGTTCCACGGAATAGTAATATCTAACTAGAAAGATGTTCCACGGAATAGTAATATCTAACTAGAAGGGTGTTCCACGGGATAGTAATATCTAACTAGAAGGGTGTTCCACGGAATAGTAATATCTAACTAGAAGGGCGTTCTACGGGATAGTTATATCTAACTACAAGGGTGTTCCACGAGATAGTAATATCTAACTAGAAAGATGTTCCACGGTATAGTTAACTAGAAGGGTGTTCCACGGGATAGTAATATCTAACTAGAAGGGTGTTCCACGGGATAGTAATATCTAACTAGAAGGGTGTTCCACGGAATAGTAATATCTAACTAGAAGGGTGTTCCACGGGATAGTAATATCTAACTAGAAGGGTGTTCCACGGAATAGTAATATCTAACTAGAAGGGTGTTTCACGGGATAGTAATATCTAACTAGAAAGATGTTCCACGGAATAGTAATATCTAACTAGAAGGGTGTTCCACGGAATAGTTATATCTAACTAGAAGGGTGTTCCATGGAATAGTAATATCTAACTAGAAGGGTGTTCCACGGGATAGTAATATCTAACTAGAAAGATGTTCCACGGAATAGTAATATCTAACTAGAAGGGTGTTGCACGGGATAGTAATATCTAACTAGAAGGGTGTTCCACGGAATAGTAATATCTAACTAGAAGGGTGTTCCACGGGATAGTAATATCTAACTAGAAGGGTGTTCCACGGAATAGTAATATCTAACTAGAAAGGTGTTCCACGGAATTGTAAGATCTAACTAGAAGGGTGTTCCACGGGATAGTAATATCTAAATCTAACTAGAAGTGTGTTCCACGGGATAGTAATATCTAACTAGAAAGATGTTTCACGGAATAGTAATATCTAACTAGAAGGGTGTTCCACGGAATAGTAATATCTAACTAGAAGGGTGTTCCACGGAATAGTAATATCTAACTAGAAGGGTGTTCCACGGTATAGTAATATCTAACTAGAATGGTGTTCCACGGGATAGTAATATCTAACTAGAAGGGTGTTCCACGGGATAGTAATATCTAACTAGAAGGGTGTTCCACGGAATAGTAATATCTAACTAAAAGAGTGTTCCACGGAATAGTAATATCTAATAGGAGGGTGTTCCACTTGATAGTAATATCTAACTAAAAAGATATTCCACGGAATAGTAATATCTAACTGGAAGGGTGTTCCACGGGATAGTAATATCTAACTAGAAGGGTGTTCCACGGAATAGTAATATCTAACTAGAAGGGTGTTCCACGGGATAGTAATATCTAACTAGAAGGGTGTTCCACGGGATAGTAATATCTACTAGAAGGGTGTTCCACGGAATAGTAATATCTAACTAGAAGGGTGTTCCACGGGATAGTAATATCTAACTAGAAAGATGTTCCACGGAATAGTAATATCTAACTAGAAGGTTGTTCCACGGAATAGTAATATCTAACTAGAAGGGTGTTCCACGGGATAGTAATATCTAACTATAAGGGTTTTCCACGGAATAGTAATATCTAACTAGAAGGGTGTTCCACGGAATAGTAATATCTAACTAGAAAGGTGTTCCACGGAATAGTAATATCTAACTAGAAAGATGTTCCACGGAATAGTAATATCTAACTAGAAGGGTGTTCCACGAGATAGTAATATCTAACTAGAAGGGTGTTCCACGGAATAGTAATATCTAACTAGAAGGGCGTTCCACGGGATAGTAATATCTAACTACAAGGGTGTTCCACGAGATAGTAATATCTAACTAGAAAGATGTTCCACGGAATAGTTAACTAGAAGGGTGTTCCACGGGATAGTAATATCTAACTAGAAGGGTGTTCCACGGGATAGTAATATCTAACTAGAAGGTTGTTCCACGGAATAGTAATATCTAACTAGAAGGGTGTTCCACGGAATAGTAATATCTAACTAGAAGGGTGTTTCACGGGATAGTAATATCTAACTAGAAAGATGTTCCACGGAATAGTAATATCAAACTAGAAGGGTGTTCCACGGGATAGTAATATCTAACTAGAAGGGTGTTCCACGGAATAGTAATATCTAACTAGAAGGGTGTTCCACGGTATAGTTATATCTTACTAGAATGGTGTTCCACGGGATAGTAATATCTAACTAGAAGGGTGTTCCACGGGATAGTAATATCTAACTAGAAGGGTGTTCCACGGAATAGTAATATCTAACTAGAAAGGTGTTCCACGGAATAGTAAGATCTAACTAGAAGGGTGTTCCACTGGATAGTAATATCTAAATCTAACTAGAAGGGTGTTCCACGGGATAGTAATATCTAACTAGAAATATGTTTCACGGAATAGTAATATCTAACTAGAAGGGTGTTCCACGGAATAGTAATATCTAACTAGAAGGGTGTTCCACGGGATAGTAATATCTAACTAGAAAGATGTTCCACGGGATAGTAATATCTAACTAGAAGGGTGTTCCACGGGATAGTAATATCTAACTAGAAGGGTGTTCCACGGAATAGTAATATCTAACTAGAAGGGTGTTCCACGGAATAGTAATATCTAACTAGAAGGGTGTTCCACGGGATAGTAATATCTAACTAGAAGGGTTTTCCACGGAATAGTAATATCTAACTAGAAGGGTGTTCCACGGAATAGTAATATCTAACTAGAAAGGTGTTCCACGGAATAGTAATATCTAACTAGAAAGATGTTCCACGGAATAGTAATATCTAACTAGAAGGGTGTTCCACGGGATAGTAATATCTAACTAGAAGGGTGTTCCACGGAATAGTAATATCTAACTAGAAGGGCGTTCCACGGGATAGTAATATCTAACTACAAGGGTGTTCCACGAGATAGTAATATCTAACTAGAAAGATGTTCCACGGAATAGTTAACTAGAAGGGTGTTCCACGGGATAGTAATATCTAACTAGAAGGGTGTTCCACGGGATAGTAATATCTAACTAGAAGGGTGTTCCACGGAATAGTAATATCTAACTAGAAGGGTGTTCCACGGGATAGTAATATCTAACTAGAAGGGTGTTTCACGGGATAGTAATATCTAACTAGAAAGATGTTCCACGGAATAGTAATATCTAACTAGAAGGGTGTTCCACGGGATAGTAATATCTAACTAGAAGGGTGTTCCACGGAATAGTAATATCTAACTAGAAGGGTGTTCCACGGTATAGTTATATCTAACTAGAATGGTGTTCCACGGGATAGTAATATCTAACTAGAAGGGTGTTCCACGGGATAGTAATATCTAACTAGAAGGGTGTTCCACGGAATAGTAATATCTAACTAGAAAGGTGTTCCACGGAATAGTAAGATCTAACTAGAAGGGTGTTCCACGGGATAGTAATATCTAAATCTATCTAGAAGGGTGTTTCACGGGATAGTAATATCTAACTAGAAAGATGTTTCACGGAATAGTAATATCTTACTAGAAGGGTGTTCCACGGAATAGTAATATCTTACTAGAAGGGTGTTCCACGGAATAGTAATATCTAACTAGAAAGATGTTCCACGGGATAGTAATATCTAACTAGAAGGGTGTTCCACGGGATAGTAATATCTAACTAGAAGGGTGTTCCATGGAATAGTAATATCTAACTAGAAGGGTGTTCCACGGGATAGTAATATCTAACTAAAAAGATGTTCCACGGAATAGTAATATCTAACTAGAAGGGTGTTGCACGGGATAGTAATATCTAACTAGAAGGGTGTTCCACGGAATAGTAATATCTAACTAGAAAGATGTTCCACGGGATAGTAATATCTAACTAGAAGGGTGTTCCACGGGATAGTAATATCTAACTAGAAGGGTGTTCCACGGAATAGTAATATCTAACTAGAAGGGTGTTTCACGGGATAGTAATATCTAACTAGAAAGATGTTCCACGGGATAGTAATATCTAACTAGAAGGGTGTTCCACGGGATAGTAATATCTAACTAGAAGGGTGTTCCACGGAATAGTAATATCTAACTAGAAGGGTGTTCCACGGAATAGTAATATCTAACTAGAAGGGTGTTCCACGGGATAGTAATATCTAACTAGAAGGGTTTTCCACGGAATAGTAATATCTAACTAGAAGGGTGTTCCACGGAATAGTAATATCTAACTAGAAAGGTGTTCCACGGAATAGTAATATCTAACTAGAAAGATGTTCCACGGAATAGTAATATCTAACTAGAAGGGTGTTCCACGGGATAGTAATATCTAACTAGAAGGGTGTTCCACGGAATAGTAATATCTAACTAGAAGGGCGTTCCACGGGATAGTAATATCTAACTACAAGGGTGTTCCACGAGATAGTAATATCTAACTAGAAAGATGTTCCACGGAATAGTTAACTAGAAGGGTGTTCCACGGGATAGTAATATCTAACTAGAAGGGTGTTCCACGGGATAGTAATATCTAACTAGAAGGGTGTTCCACGGAATAGTAATATCTAACTAGAAGGGTGTTCCACGGGATAGTAATATCTAACTAGAAGGGTGTTTCACGGGATAGTAATATCTAACTAGAAAGATGTTCCACGGAATAGTAATATCTAACTAGAAGGGTGTTCCACGGGATAGTAATATCTAACTAGAAGGGTGTTCCACGGAATAGTAATATCTAACTAGAAGGGTGTTCCACGGTATAGTTATATCTAACTAGAATGGTGTTCCACGGGATAGTAATATCTAACTAGAAGGGTGTTCCACGGGATAGTAATATCTAACTAGAAGGGTGTTCCACGGAATAGTAATATCTAACTAGAAAGGTGTTCCACGGAATAGTAAGATCTAACTAGAAGGGTGTTCCACGGGATAGTAATATCTAAATCTATCTAGAAGGGTGTTTCACGGGATAGTAATATCTAACTAGAAAGATGTTTCACGGAATAGTAATATCTTACTAGAAGGGTGTTCCACGGAATAGTAATATCTTACTAGAAGGGTGTTCCACGGAATAGTAATATCTAACTAGAAAGATGTTCCACGGGATAGTAATATCTAACTAGAAGGGTGTTCCACGGGATAGTAATATCTAACTAGAAGGGTGTTCCATGGAATAGTAATATCTAACTAGAAGGGTGTTCCACGGGATAGTAATATCTAACTAAAAAGATGTTCCACGGAATAGTAATATCTAACTAGAAGGGTGTTGCACGGGATAGTAATATCTAACTAGAAGGGTGTTCCACGGAATAGTAATATCTAACTAGAAGGGTGTTCCACGGGATAGTAATAGTAATATCTAACTAGAAGGGTGTTCCACGGGATAGTAATATCTAACTAGAAAGGTGTTCCACGGAATAGTAATATCTAACTAGAAGGGTGTTCCACGGGATAGTAATAGTAATATCTAACTAGAAGGGTGTTCCACGGGATAGTAATATCTAACTAGAAGGGTGTTCCACGGGATAGTAATAGTAATATCTAACTAGAAGGGTGTTCCACGGGATAGTAATATCTAACTGGAAGGGTGTTCCACGGGATAGCAATATCTAACTAAAAGAGTGTTCCACGGAATAGTAATATCTAATAGAAGGGTGTTCCACGGGATAGTAATATCTAACTAAAAAGATGTTCCACGGAATAGTAATATCTAAGTGGAAGGGTGTTCCACGGGATAGTAATATCTAACTAGAAGGGTGTTCCACGGAATAGTAATATCTAACTAGAAGGGTGTTCCACGGGATAGTAATATCTAACTAGAAGGGTGTTCCACGGGATAGTAATATCTACTAGAAGGGTGTTCCACGGAATAGTAATATCTAACTAGAAGGGTTTTCCACGGGATAGTAATATCTAACTGGAAAGATGTTCCACGGAATAGTAATATCTAACTAGAAGGTTGTTCCACGGAATAGTAATATCTAACTAGAAGGGTGTTCCACGGGATAGTAATATCTAACTAGAAGGGTTTTCCACGGAATAGTAATATCTAACTAGAAGGGTGTTCCACGGAATAGTAATATCTAACTTGAAAGGTGTTCCACGGAATAGTAATATCTAACTAGAAAGATGTTCCACGGAATAGTAATATCTAACTAGAAGGGTGTTCCACGGGATAGTAATATCTAACTAGAAGGGTGTTCCACGGAATAGTAATATCTAACTAGAAGGGCGTTCCACGGGATAGTAATATCTAACTACAAGGGTGTTCCACGAGATAGTAATATCTAACTAGAAAGATGTTCCACGGAATAGTTAACTAGAAGGGTGTTCCACGGGATAGACATATCTAACTAGAAGGGTGTTCCACGGGATAGTAATATCTAACTAGAAGGGTGTTCCACGGAATAGTAATATCTAACTAGAAGGGTGTTCCACGGGATAGTAATATCTAACTAGAAGGGTGTTCCACGGGATAGTAATAGTAATATCTAACTAGAAGGGTGTTCCACGGGATAGTAATATCTAACTGGAAGGGTGTTCCACGGGATAGCAATATCTAACTAAAAGAGTGTTCCACGGAATAGTAATATCTAATAGAAGGGTGTTCCACGGGATAGTAATATCTAACTAAAAAGATGTTCCACGGAATAGTAATATCTAACTGGAAGGGTGTTCCACGGGATAGTAATATCTAACTAGAAGGGTGTTCCACGGAATAGTAATATCTAACTAGAAGGGTGTTCCACGGGATAGTAATATCTAACTAGAAGAGTGTTCCACGGGATAGTAATATCTACTAGAAGGGTGTTCCACGGAATAGTAATATCTAACTAGAAGGGTTTTCCACGGGATAGTAATATCTAACTAGAAAGATGTTCCACGGAATAGTAATATCTAACTAGAAGGTTGTTCCACGGAATAGTAATATCTAACTAGAAGGGTGTTTCACGGGATAGTAATATCTAACTAGAAGGGTTTTCCACGGAATAGTAATATCTAACTAGAAGGGTGTTCCACGGAATAGTAATATCTAACTTGAAAGGTGTTCCACGGAATAGTAATATCTAACTAGAAAGATGTTCCACGGAATAGTAATATCTAACTAGAAGGGTGTTCCACGGGATAGTAATATCTAACTAGAAGGGTGTTCCACGGAATAGTAATATCTAACTAGAAGGGCGTTCCACGGGATAGTAATATCTAACTACAAGGGTGTTCCACGAGATAGTAATATCTAACTAGAAAGATGTTCCACGGAATAGTTAACTAGAAGGGTGTTCCACGGGATAGAAATATCTAACTAGAAGGGTGTTCCACGGGATAGTAATATCTAACTAGAAGGGTGTTCCACGGAATAGTAATATCTAACTAGAAGGGTGTTCCACGGGATAGTAATATCTAACTAGAAGGGTGTTCCACGGAATAGTAATATCTTACTAGAAGGGTGTTTCACGGGATAGTAATATCTAACTAGAAAGATGTTCCACGGAATAGTAATATCTCACTAGAAGGGTGTTCCACGGGATAGTAATATCTAACTAGAAGGGTGTTCCACGGAATAGTAATATCTAACTAGAAGGGTGTTCCACGGTATAGTAATATCTAACTAGAATGGTGTTCCACGGGATAGTAATATCTAACTAGAAGGGTGTTCCACGGGAAAGTAATATCTAACTAGAAGGGTGTTCCACGGAATAGTAATATCTAACTGGAAAGGTGTTCCACGGAATAGTAAGATCTAACTAGAAGGGTGTTCCACGGGATAGTAATATCTAAATCTAACTAGAAGGGTGTTCCACGGGATAGTAATATCTAACTAGGAAGATGTTTCACGGAATAGTAATATCTAACTAGAAGGGTGTTCCACGGAATAGTAATATCTAACTAGAAGGGTGTTCCACGGGTTAGTAATACCTAACTAGAAAGATGTTCCACGGGATAGTAATATCTAACTAGAAGGGTGTTCCACGGGATAGTAATATCTAACTAGAAGGGTGTTCCACGGAATAGTAATATCTAACTAGATAGGTTTTCCACGGAATAGTAATATCTAACTAGAAGGGTGTTCCATGGAATAGTAATATCTAACTAGAAGGGTGTTCCACGGAATAGTAATATCTAACTAGAAGGGTGTTCCACGGAATAGTAATATCTAACTAGAAGGGTGTTCCACGGGATAGTAATATCTAAATCTAACTAGAAGGGTGATCCACGGGATAGTAATATCTAACTAGAATAGTGTTCCACGGGATAGTAATATCTAACTAGAAGGGTGTTCCAAGGAATAGTAATATCTAACTAGAAGGGTGTTCCACGGGATAGTAATAGTAATATCTAACTAGAAGTGTGTTCCACGGGATAGTAATATCTAACTAGAAGGGTGTTCCACGGAATATTAATATCTAACTAGAAGGGTGTTCCACGGGATAGTTATAGTAATATCTAACTAGAAGGGTGTTCCACGGGATAGTAATATCTAACTGGAAGGGTGTTCCAAGGGATAGTAATATCTAACTAGAAGAGTGTTCCACGGAATAGAAATATCTAACTAGAAGGGTGTTCCACGGGATAGTAATATCTAACTAGAAGGGTGTTCCACGGAATAGTAATATCTAACTAGAAAGATGTTCCACGGAATAGTAATATCTAACTAGAAGGGTGTTCTACGGGATACTAATATCTAACTAGAAGGGTGTTCCACGGAATAGTAATATCTAACTAGAAGGGTGTTCCACGGGATTGTAATATCTAACTAGAAGGGTGTTCCACGGGATAGTAATATCTAACTAGAAGGGTGTTCCACGGGATAGTAATATCTAACTAGAAGGGTGTTCCACGGGATAGTAATATCTAACTGGAAGGGTGTTCCACGGGATAGTAATATCTAACTAGAAGAGTGTTCCACGGAATAGTAATATCTAACTAGAAGGGTGTTCCACGGAATAGTAATATCTAACTAGAAGGGTGTTCCACGGGATAGTAATAGTAATATCTAACTAGAAGGGTGTTCTACGGGATAGTAATATCTAACTAGAAGGGTGTTCCACGGAATAGTAATATCTAACTAGAAGGGTGTTCCACGGGATAGTTATATTAATATCTAACTAGAAGGGTGTTCCACGGGATAGTAGTATCTAAATAGAAGGGTGTTCCACGGAATAGTAATATCTAACTAGAATGGTGTTCCACGGGATAGTAATATCTAACTACAAGGGTGTTCCACGGGATAGTAATATCTAACTAGAAAGATGTTCCACGGAATAGTAATAGTAATATCTAACTAGAAGGGTGTTCCACGGGATAGTAATATCTAACTAGAAGGGTGTTCCACGGAATAGTAATATCTAACTAGAAGGGTGTTCCACGGGATAGTTATAGTAATATCTAACTAGAAGGGTGTTCCACGGGATAGTAATATCTAACTGGAAGGGTGTTCCAAGGGATAGTAATATCTAACTAGAAGAGTGTTCCACGCAATAGTAATATCTAACTAGAAGGGTGTTCCACGGGATAGTAATATCTAACTAGAAGGGTGTTCCACGGAATAGTAATATCTAACTAGAAAGATGTTCCACGGAATAGTAATATCTAACTGGAAGGGTGTTCCAAGGGATAGTAATATGTAACTAGAAGAGTGTTCCACGGAATAGTAATATCTAACTAGAAGGGTGTTCCACGGGATAGTAATATCTAACTAGAAGGGTGTTCCACGGAATAGTAATATCTAACTAGAAAGATGTTCAACGGAATAGTAATATCTAACTAGAAGGGTGTTCTACGGGATACTAATATCTAACTAGAAGGGTGTTCCACGGAATTGTAATATCTAACTAGAAGGGTGTTCCACGGGATAGTAATATCTAACTAGAAGGGTGTTCCACGGGATAGTAATATCTAACTAGAAGGGTGTTCCACGGGATAGTAATATCTAACTGGAAGGGTGTTCCACGGGATAGTAATATCTAACTAGAAGAGTGTTCCACGGAATAGTAATATCTAACTAGAAGGGTGTTCCACGGAATAGTAATATCTAACTAGAAGGGTGTTCCACGGGATAGTAATAGTAATATCTAACTAGAAGGGTGTTCCACGGGATAGTAATATCTAACTAGAAGGGTGTTCCACGGAATAGTAATATCTAACTAGAAGGGTGTTCCACGGGATAGTTATAGTAATATCTAACTAGAAGGGTGTTCCACGGGATAGTAGTATCTAAATAGAAGGGTGTTCCACGGGATAGTAATATCTAACTAGAATGGTGTTCCACGGGATAGTAATATCTAACTACAAGGGTGTTCTACGGGATAGTAATATCTAACTAGAAAGATGTTCCACGAATAGTAATAGTAATATCTAACTAGAAGGGTGTTCCACGGGATAGTAATATCTAACTAGAAGGGTGTTCCACGGAATAGTAATATCTAACTAGAAGGGTGTTCCACGGGATAGTTATAGTAATATCTAACTAGAAGGGTGTTCCACGGGATAGTAATATCTAACTGGAAGGGTGTTCCAAGGGATAGTAATATCTAACTAGAAGAGTGTTCCACGCAATAGTAATATCTAACTAGAAGGGTGTTCCACGGGATAGTAATATCTAACTAGAAGGGTGTTCCACGGAATAGTAATATCTAACTAGAAAGATGTTCCACGGGTTAGTAATATCTAACTAGAAGGGTGTTCCACGGGATAGTAATATCTAACTGGAAGGGTGTTCCAAGGGATAGTAATATCTAACTAGAAGAGTGTTCCACGCAATAGTAATATCTAACTAGAAGGGTGTTCCACGGGATAGTAATATCTAACTAGAAGGGTGTTCCACGCAATAGTAATATCTAACTAGAAGGGTGTTCCACGGGATAGTAATATCTAACTAGAAGGGTGTTCCACGGAATAGTAATATCTAACTAGAAAGATGTTCCACGGGTTAGTAATATCTAACTAGAAGGGTGTTCCACGGGATAGTAATATCTAACTGGAAGGGTGTTCCAAGGGATAGTAATATCTAACTAGAAGAGTGTTCCACGCAATAGTAATATCTAACTAGAAGGGTGTTCCACGGGATAGTAATATCTAACTAGAAGGGTGTTCCACGGAATAGTAATATCTAACTAGAAAGATGTTCCACGGAATAGTAATATCTAACTAGAAGGGTGTTCTACGGGATACTAATATCTAACTAGAAGGGTGTTCCACGGAATAGTAATATCTAATTAGAAGGGTGTTCCACGGGATAGTAATATCTAACTAGAAGGGTGTTCCACGGGATAGTAATATCTAACTAGAAGGGTGTTCCACGGGATAGTAATATCTAACTGGAAGGGTGTTCCACGGGATAGTAATATCTAACTAGAAGAGTGTTCCACGGAATAGTAATATCTAACTAGAAGGGTGTTCAACGGGATAGTAATATCTAACTAGAAGGGTGTTCCACGGGATAGTAATAGTAATATCTAACTAGAAGGGTGTTCCACGGGATAGTAATATCTTACTAGAAGGGTGTTCCACGGAATAGTAATATCTAACTAGAAGGGTGTTCCACGGGATAGTTATAGTAATATCTAACTAGAAGGGTGTTCCACGGGATAGTAGTATCTAAATAGAAGGGTGTTCCACGGAATAGTAATATCTAACTAGAATGGTGTTCTACGGGATAGTAATATCTAACTACAAGGGTGTTCCACGGGATAGTAATATCTAACTAGAAAGATGTTCCACGGAATAGTAATATCTAACTAGAAGGGTGTTCCACGGAATAGTTATATCTAACTAGAAGGGTGTTCCACGGGATAGTAATATCTAACTAGAAGGGTGTTCCACGGAATAGTAATATCTAACTAGAAGGGTGTTCCACGGGATAGTAATATCTAACTAGAAAGATGTTCCACGGAATAGTAATATCTAACTAGAAGGGTGTTGCACGGGATAGTAATATCTAACTAGAAGGGTGTTCCCACGGAATAGTAATATCTAACTAGAAGGGTGTTCCACGGAATAGTAATAGTAATATCTAACTAGAAGGGTGTTCCACGGGATAGTAATATCTAGCTAGAAGGGTGTTCCACGGAATAGTAATATCTAACAAGAAGGGTGTTCCACGGGATAGTAATATCTAACTAGAAGGGTGTTCCACGGGATAGTAATATCTAACTAGAAGGGTGTTCAACGGGATAGTAATATCTAACTAGAAGGGTGTTCCACGGGATAGTAATATCTAACTAGAAAGATGTTCCACGGGATAGTAATATCTTACTAGAAGGGTGTTCCACGGAATAGTAATATCTAACTAGAAGGGTGTTCCACGGGATAGTTATAGTAATATCTAACTAGAAGGGTGTTCCACGGGATAGTAGTATCTAAATAGAAGGGTGTTCCACGGAATAGTAATATCTAACTAGAATGGTGTTCTACGGGATAGTAATATCTAACTACAAGGGTGTTCCACGGGATAGTAATATCTAACTAAAAAGATGTTCCACGGAATAGTAATATCTAACTAGAAGGGTGTTCCACGGAATAGTTATATCTAACTAGAAGGGTGTTCCACGGGATAGTAATATCTAACTAGAAGGGTGTTCCACGGAATAGTAATATCTAACTAGAAGGGTGTTCCACGGGATAGTAATATCTAACTAGAAAGATGTTCCACGGAATAGTAATAGTAATATCTAACTAGAAGGGTGTTCCACGGGATAGTAATATCTAACTAGAAGGGTGTTCCACGGAATAGTAATATCTAACTAGAAGGGTGTTCCACGGGATAGTTATAGTAATATCTAACTAGAAGGGTGTTCCACGGGATAGTAATATCTAACTGGAAGGGTGTTCCAAGGGATAGTAATATCTAACTAGAAGAGTGTTCCACGCAATAGTAATATCTAACTAGAAGGGTGTTCCACGGGATAGTAATATATAACTAGAAGGGTGTTCCACGGAATAGTAATATCTAACTAGAAGGGTGTTCCACGGAATAGTAATATCTAACTAGAAGGGTGTTCCACGGTATAGTAACATCTAACTAGAATGGTGGTCCACGGGATAGTAATATCTAACTAGAAGGGTGTTCCACGGGATAGTAATATCTAACTAGAAGGGTGTTCCATGGAATAGTAATATATAACTAGAAAGGTGTTCCACGGAATAGTAATATCTAACTAGAAGGGTGTTCCACGGGATAGTAATATCTAAATCTAACTAGAAGGGTGTTCCACGGGATAGTAATATCTAACTAGAAAGATGTTCCACGGAATAGTAATATCTAACTAGAAGGGTGTTCCACGGAATAGTAATATCTAACTAGAAGGGTGTTCCACGGGATAGTAATATCTAACTAGAAAGATGTTCCACGGGATAGTAATATCTAACTAGAAGGGTGTTCCACGGGATAGTAATATCTAACTAGAAGGGTGTTCCACGGAATAGTAATATCTAACTAGAAGGGTGTTCCACGGAATAGTAATATCTAACTAGAAGGGTGTTCCACGGAATAGTAATATATAACTAGAAAGGTGTTCCACGGAATAGTAATACCTAACTAGAAGGGTGTTCCACGAAATAGTAATATCTAACTAGAAGGGTGTTCCACGGAATAGTAATATCTAACTAGAAGGGTGTTCCACGGGATAGTAATATCTAAATTTAACTAGAAGGATGTTCCACGGGATAGTAATATCTAACTAGAATAGTGTACCACGGGATAGTAATATCTAACTAGAAGGGTGTTCCGCGGAATAGTAATATCTAACTAGAAGGGTGTTCCACGGAATAGTAATACCTAACTAGAAGGGTGTTCCACGAAATAGTAATATCTAACTAGAAGGGTGTTCCACGGAATAGTAATATCTAACTAGAAGGGTGTTCCACGGAATAGTAATATCTAACTAGAAGGGTGTTCCACGGAATAGTAATATCTTACTAGAAGGGTGTTCCACGGGATAGTAATATCTAACTAGAAAGATGTTCCACGGAATAGTAATATCTAACTAGAAGGGTGTTGCACGGGATAGTAATATCTAACTAGAAGGGTGTTCCACGGAATAGTAATATCTAACTAGAAGGGTGTTCCACGGAATAGTAATAGTAATATCTAACTAGAAGGGTGTTCCACGGGATAGTAATATCTAACTAGAAGGGTGTTCCACGGAATAGTAATATCTAACAAGAAGGGTGTTCCACGGGATAGTAATAGTAATATCTAACTAGAAGGGTGTTCCACGGGATAGTAATATCTAACTGGAAGGGTGTTCCACGGGATAGTAATATCTAACTAGAAGAGTGTTCCACGGAATAGTAATATCTAACTAGAAGGGTGTTCCACGGGATAGTAATATCTAACTTAAAAGATGTTCCACGGAATTGTAATATCTAACTGGAAGGGTGTTCCACGGGATAGTAATATCTAACTAGAAGGGTGTTCCACGGAATAGTAATATCTAACTAGAAGGGTGTTCCACGGGATAGTAATATCTAACTAGAAAGGTGTTCCACGGGATAGTAATATCTACTAGAAGGGTGTTCCACGGAATAGTAATATCTAACTAGAAGGGTGTTCCACGGGATAGTAATATCTAACTAGAAAGATGTTCCACGGAATAGTAATATCTAACTAGAAGGGTGTTCCACGGAATAGTAATATCTAACTAGAAGGGTGTTCCACGGGATAGTAATATCTAACTAGAAGGGTTTTCCACGGAATAGTAATATCTAACTAGAAGGGTGTTCCACGGAATAGTAATATCTAACTAGAAAGGTGTTCCACGGAATAGTAATATCTAACTAGAAAGATGTTCCACGGAATAGTAATATCTAACTAGAAGGGTGTTCCACGGGATAGTAATATCTAACTAGAAAGGTGTTCCACGGAATAGTAATATCTAACTAGAAGGGCGTTCCACGGGATAGTAATATCTAACTACAAGGGTGTTCCACGAGATAGTAATATCTAACTAGAAAGATGTTCCACGGAATAGTTAACTAGAAGGGTGTTCCACGGGATAGTAATATCTAACTAGAAGGGTGTTCCACGGGATAGTAATATCTAACTAGAAGGGTGTTCCACGGAATAGTAATATCTAACTAGAAGGGTGTTCCACGGGATAGTAATATCTAACTAGAAGAGTGTTCCACGGGATAGTAATATCTAACTAGAAGGGTGTTTCACGGGATAGTAATATCTAACGAGAAAGATGTTCCACGGAATAGTAATATCTAACTAGAAGGGTGTTCCACGGGATAGTAATATCTAACTAGAAGGGTGTTCCACGGAATAGTAATATCTAACTAGAAGGGTGTTCCACGGTATAGTAACATCTAACTAGAATGTTGTTCCACGGGATAGTAATATCTAACTAGAAGGGTGTTCCACGGGATAGTAATATCTAACTAGAAGGGTGTTCCATGGAATAGTAATATCTAACTAGAAAGGTGTTCCACGGAATAGTAATATCTAACTAGAAGGGTGTTCCACGGGATAGTAATATCTAAGTCTAACTAGAAGGGTGTTCCACGGGATAGTAATATCTAACTAGAAAGATGTTCCACGGAATAGTAATATCTAACTAGAAGGGTGTTCCACGGAATAGTAATATCTAACTAGAAGGGTGTTCCACGGGATAGTAATATCTAACTAGAAAGATGTTCCACGGGATAGTAATATCTAACTAGAAGGGTGTTCCACGGGATAGTAATATCTAACTAGAAGGGTGTTCCACGGAATAGTAATATCTAACTAGAAGGGTGTTCCACGGAATAGTAATATCTAACTAGAAGGGTGTTCCACGGAATAGTAATATATAACTAGAAAGGTGTTCCACGGAATAGTAATATCTAACTAGAAGGGTGTTCCACGGAATAGTAATATCTAACTAGAAGGGTGTTCCACGGAATAGTAATATCTAACTAGAAGGGTGTTCCACGGGATAGTAATATCTAAATTTAACTAGAAGGATGTTCCACGGGATAGTAATATCTAACTAGAATAGTGTACCACGGGATAGTAATATCTAACTAGAAGGGTGTACCACGGAATAGTAATATCTAACTAGAAGGGTGTTCCACGGAATAGTAATACCTAACTAGAAGGGTGTTCCACGAAATAGTAATATCTAACTAGAAGGGTGTTCCACGGAATAGTAATATCTAACTAGAAGGGTGTTCCACGGAATAGTAATATCTAACTAGAAGGGTGTTCCACGGAATAGTAATATCTAACTAGAAGGGTGTTCCACGGGATAGTAATAGTAATATCTAACTAGAAGGGTGTTCCACGGGATAATAATATCTAACTAGAAAGATGTTCCACGGAATAGTAATATCTAACTAGAAGGGTGTTCCACGGAATAGTAATATCAAACTAGAAGGGTGTTCCACGGAATAGTAATATCTAACTAGAAGGGTGTTCCACGGAATAGTAATATCTAACTAGAAAGATGTTCCACGGAAAAGTAATATCTAACTAGAAGGGTGTTCAACCGGATAGTAATATCTAACTAGAAGGGTGTTCCACGTGATAGTAATATCTAACTAGAAGGGTGTTCCACGGAAAAGTAATATCTAACTAGAAGGGTGTTCCACGGAATAGTAATATAGGGTGTTCCACGGAATAGTAATATCTAACTAGAAGGGTGTTCCACGGAATAGTAATATCTAACTAGAAAGGTGTTCCACGGAATAGTAATATCTAACTAGAAGGGTGTTCCACGGAATAGTAATATCTAACTAGAAGGGTGTTCCACGGAATAGTAATATCTAACTAGAAGGGTGTTCCACGGGATAGTTATAGTAATATCTAACTAGAAGGGTGTTCCACGGGATAGTAGTATCTAAATAGAAGGGTGTTCCACGGAATAGTAATATCTAACTAGAATGGTGTTCCACGGGATAGTAATATCTAACTACAAGGGTGTTCTACGGGATAGTAATATCTAACTAGAAAGATGTTCCACGAATAGTAATAGTAATATCTAACTAGAAGGGTGTTCCACGGGATAGTAATATCTAACTAGAAGGGTGTTCCACGGAATAGTAATATCTAACTAGAAGGGTGTTCCACGGGATAGTTATAGTAATATCTAACTAGAAGGGTGTTCCACGGGATAGTAATATCTAACTGGAAGGGTGTTCCAAGGGATAGTAATATCTAACTAGAAGAGTGTTACACGCAATAGTAATATCTAACTAGAAGGGTGTTCCACGGGATAGTAATATCTAACTAGAAGGGTGTTCCACGGAATAGTAATATCTAACTAGAAAGATGTTCCACGGAATAGTAATATCTAACTAGAAGGGTGTTCTACGGGATACTAATATCTAACTAGAAGGGTGTTCCACGGAATAGTAATATCTAATTAGAAGGGTGTTCCACGGGATAGTAATATCTAACTAGAAGGGTGTTCCACGGGATAGTAATATCTAACTAGAAGGGTGTTCCACGGGATAGTAATATCTAACTGGAAGGGTGTTCCACGGGATAGTAATATCTAACTAGAAGAGTGTTCCACGGAATAGTAATATCTAACTAGAAGGGTGTTCAACGGGATAGTAATATCTAACTAGAAGGGTGTTCCACGGGATAGTAATAGTAATATCTAACTAGAAGGGTGTTCCACGGGATAGTAATATCTAACTAGAAGGGTGTTCCACGGAATAGTAATATCTAACTACAAGGGTGTTCCACGGGATAGTTATAGTAATATCTAACTAGAAGGGTGTTCCACGGGATAGTAGTATCTAAATAGAAGGGTGTTCCACGGAATAGTAATATCTAACTAGAATGGTGTTCTACGGGATAGTAATATCTAACTACAAGGGTGTTCCACGGGATAGTAATATCTAACTAGAAAGATGTTCCACGGAATAGTAATATCTAACTAGAAGGGTGTTCCACGGAATAGTTATATCTAACTAGAAGGGTGTTCCACGGGATAGTAATATCTAACTAGAAGGGTGTTCCACGGAATAGTAATATCTAACTAGAAGGGTGTTCCACGGGATAGTAATATCTAACTAGAAAGATGTTCCACGGAATAGTAATATCTAACTAGAAGGGTGTTGCACGGGATAGTAATATCTAACTAGAAGGGTGTTCCCACGGAATAGTAATATCTAACTAGAAGGGTGTTCCAAGGAATAGTAATAGTAATATCTAACTAGAAGGGTGTTCCACGGGATAGTAATATCTAGCTAGAAGGGTGTTCCACGGAATAGTAATATCTAACAAGAAGGGTGTTCCACGGGATAGTAATAGTAATATCTAACTAGAAGGGTGTTCCACGGGATAGTAATATCTAACTGGAAGGGTGTTCCACGGGATAGTAATATCTAACTAGAAGAGTGTTCCACGGAATAGTAATATCTAACTAGAAGGGTGTTCCACGGGATAGTAATATCTAACTTAAAAGATGTTCCACGGAATTGTAATATCTAACTGGAAGGGTGTTCCACGGGATAGTAATATCTAACTAGAAGGGTGTTCCACGGAATAGTAATATCTAACTAGAAGGGTGTTCCACGGGATAGTAATATCTAACTAGAAGGGTGTTCCACGGGATAGTAATATCTACTAGAAGGGTGTTCCATGGAATAGTAATATCTAACTAGAAGGGTGTTCCACGGGATAGTAATATCTAACTAGAAAGATGTTCCACGGAATAGTAATATCTAACTAGAAGGGTGTTCCACGGAATAGTAGTAATATCTAACTAGTAGGGTGTTCCACGGGATAGTAATATCTAACTAGAAGGGTTTTCCACGGAATAGTAATATCTAACTAGAAGGGTGTTCCACGGAATAGTAATATCTAACTAGAAAGGTGTTCCACGGAATAGTAATATCTAACTAGAAAGATGTTCCTCGGAATAGTAATATCTAACTAGAAGGGTGTTCCACGGGATAGTTATATCTAACTAGAAAGGTGTTCCACGGAATAGTAATATCTAACTAGAAGGGCGTTCCACGGGATAGTAATATCTAACTACAAGGGTGTTCCACGAGATAGTAATATCTAACTAGAAAGATGTTCCACGGAATAGTTAACTAGAAGGGTGTTCCACGGGATAGTAATATCTAACTAGAAGGGTGTTCCACGGGATAGTAATATCTAACTAGAAGGGTGTTCCACGGAATAGTAATATCTAACTAGAAGGGTGTTCCACGGGATAGTAATATCTAACTAGAAGGGTGTTCCACGGAATAGTAATATCTAACTAGAAGGGTGTTCCACGGAATAGTAATATCTAACTAGAAGGGTGTTCCACGGTATAGTAACATCTAACTATAATGGTGTTCCACGGGATAGTAATATCTAACTAGAAGGGTGTTCCACGGGATAGTAATATCTAACTAGAAGGGTGTTCCATGGAATAGTAATATATAACTAGAAAGGTGTTCCACGGAATAGTAATATCTAACTAGAAGGGTGTTCCACGGGATAGTAATATATAAATCTAACTAGAAGGGTGTTCCACGGGATAGTAATATCTAACTAGAAAGATGTTCCACGGAATAGTAATATCTAACTAGAAGGGTGTTCCACGGAATAGTAATATCTAACTAGAAGGGTGTTCCACGGGATAGTAATATCTAACTAGAAAGATGTTCCACGGGATAGTAATATCTAACTAGAAGGGTGTTCCACGGGATAGTAATATCTAACTAGAAGGGTGTTCCACGGAATAGTAATATCTAACTAGAAGGGTGTTCCACGGAATAGTAATATCTAACTAGAAGGGTGTTCCACGGAATAGTAATATATAACTAGAAAGGTGTTCCACGGAATAGTAATATCTAACTAGAAGGGTGTTCCACGGAATAGTAATATCTAACTAGAAGGGTGTTCCACGGAATAGTAATATCTAACTAGAAGGGTGTTCCACGGGATAGTAATATCTAACTAGAAGGGTGTTCCATGGAATAGTAATATATAACTAGAAAGGTGTTCCACGGAATAGTAATATCTAACTAGAAGGGTGTTCCACGGGATAGTAATATATAAATCTAACTAGAAGGGTGTTCCACGGGATAGTAATATCTAACTAGAAAGATGTTCCACGGAATAGTAATATCTAACTAGAAGGGTGTTCCACGGAATAGTAATATCTAACTAGAAGGGTGTTCCACGGGATAGTAATATCTAACTAGAAAGATGTTCCACGGGATAGTAATATCTAACTAGAAGGGTGTTCCACGGGATAGTAATATCTAACTAGAAGGGTGTTCCACGGAATAGTAATATCTAACTAGAAGGGTGTTCCACGGAATAGTAATATCTAACTAGAAGGGTGTTCCACGGAATAGTAATATATAACTAGAAAGGTGTTCCACGGAATAGTAATATCTAACTAGAAGGGTGTTCCACGGAATAGTAATATCTAACTAGAAGGGTGTTCCACGGAATAGTAATATCTAACTAGAAGGGTGTTCCACGGGATAGTAATATCTAAATTTAACTAGAAGGATGTTCCACGGGATAGTAATATCTAACTAGAATAGTGTACCACGGGATAGTAATATCTAACTAGAAGGGTGTTCCGCGGAATAGTAATATCTAACTAGAAGGGTGTTCCACGGAATAGTAATACCTAACTAGAAGGGTGTTCCACGAAATAGTAATATCTAACTAGAAGGGTGTTCCACGGAATAGTAATATCTAACTAGAAGGGTGTTCCACGGAATAGTAATATCTAACTAGAAGGGTGTTCCACGGAATAGTAATATCTAACTAGAAGGGTGTTCCACGGGATAGTAATATCTAACTAGAAAGATGTTCCACGGAATAGTAATATCTAACTAGAAGGGTGTTGCACGGGATAGTAATATCTAACTAGAAGGGTGTTCCACGGAATAGTAATATCTAACTAGAAGGGTGTTCCACGGAATAGTAATAGTAATATCTAACTAGAAGGGTGTTCCACGGGATAGTAATATCTAACTAGAAGGGTGTTCCACGGAATAGTAATATCTAACAAGAAGGGTGTTCCACGGGATAGTAATAGTAATATCTAACTAGAAGGGTGTTCCACGGGATAGTAATATCTAACTGGAAGGGTGTTCCACGGGATAGTAATATCTAACTAGAAGGGTGTTCCACGGGATAGTAATATCTAACTTAAAAGATGTTCCACGGAATTGTTATATCTAACTGGAAGGGTGTTCCACGGGATAGTAATATCTAACTAGAAGGGTGTTCCACGGAATAGTAATATCTAACTAGAAAGATGTTCCACGGAATAGTAATATCTAACTAGAAGGGTGTTCCACGGGATAGTAATATCTAACTAGAAAGGTGTTCCACGGAATAGTAATATCTAACTAGAAGGGCGTTCCACGGGATAGTAATATCTAACTACAAGGGTGTTCCACGAGATAGTAATATCTAACTAGAAAGATGTTCCACGGAATAGTTAACTAGAAGGGTGTTCCACGGGATAGTAATATCTAACTAGAAGGGTGTTCCACGGAATAGTAATATCTAACTAGAAGGGTGTTCCACGGGATAGTAATATCTAACTAGAAGGGTGTTCCACGGGATAGTAATATCTAACTAGAAGGGTGTTTCACGGGATAGTAATATCTAACGAGAAAGATGTTCCACGGAATAGTAATATCTAACTAGAAGGGTGTTCCACGGGATAGTAATATCTAACTAGAAGGGTGTTCCACGGAATAGTAATATCTAACTAGAAGGGTGTTCAACGGTATAGTAACATCTAACTAGAATGTTGTTCCACGGGATAGTAATATCTAACTAGAAGGGTGTTCCACGGGATAGTAATATCTAACTAGAAGGGTGTTCCATGGAATAGTAATATCTAACTAGAAAGGTGTTCCACGGAATAGTAATATCTAACTAGAAGGGTGTTCCACGGGATAGTAATATCTAAGTCTAACTAGAAGGGTGTTCCACGGGATAGTAATATCTAACTAGAAAGATGTTCCACGGAATAGTAATATCTAACTAGAAGGGTGTTCCACGGAATAGTAATATCTAACTAGAAGGGTGTTCCACGGGATAGTAATATCTAACTAGAAAGATGTTCCACGGGATAGTAATATCTAACTAGAAGGGTGTTCCACGGGATAGTAATATCTAACTAGAAGGGTGTTCCACGGAATAGTAATATCTAACTAGAAGGGTGTTCCACGGAATAGTAATATCTAACTAGAAGGGTGTTCCACGGAATAGTAATATATAACTAGAAAGGTGTTCCACGGAATAGTAATATCTAACTAGAAGGGTGTTCCACGGAATAGTAATATCTAACTAGAAGGGTTTTCCACGGAATAGTAATATCTAACTAGAAGGGTGTTCCACGGGATAGTAATATCTAAATTTAACTAGAAGGATGTTCCACGGGATAGTAATATCTAACTAGAATAGTGTACCACGGGATTGTAATATCTAACTAGAAGGGTGTTCCACGGAATAGTAATATCTAACTAGAAGGGTGTTCCACGGAATAGTAATACCTAACTAGAAGGGTGTTCCACGAAATAGTAATATCTAACTAGAAGGGTGTTCCACGGAATAGTAATATCTAACTAGAAGGGTGTTCCACGGAATAGTAATATCTAACTAGAAGGGTGTTCCACGGAATAGTAATATCTAACTAGAAGGGTGTTCCACGGGATAGTAATAGTAATATCTAACTAGAAGGGTGTTCCACGGGATAATAATATCTAACTAGAAAGATGTTCCACGGAATAGTAATATCTAACTAGAAGGGTGTTCCACGGAATAGTAATATCTAACTAGAAGGGTGTTCCACGGAATAGTAATATCTAACTAGAAGGGTGTTCCACGGAATAGTAATATCTAACTAGAAAGATGTTCCACGGAAAAGTAATATCTAACTAGAAGGGTGTTCAACCGGATAGTAATATCTAACTAGAAGGGTGTTCCACGGGATAGTAATATCTAACTAGAAGGGTGTTCCACGGAAAAGTAATATCTAACTAGAAGGGTGTGCCACGGAATAGTAATATAGGGTGTTCCACGGAATAGTAATATCTAACTAGAAGGGTGTTCCACGGAATAGTAATATCTAACTAGAAAGGTGTTCCACGGAATAGTAATATCTAACTAGAAGGGTGTTCCACGGAATAGTAATATCTAACTAGAAGGGTGTTCCACGGAATAGTAATATCTAACTAGAAGGGTGTTCCACGGGATAGTAATATCTAAATCTAACTAGAAGGTTGTTCCACGGGATAGTAATATCTAACTAGAAAGATGTTCCACGGAATAGTAATATCTAACTAGAAGGGTGTTCCACGGAATAGTAATATCTAACTAGAAGGGTGTTCCACGGGATAGTAATATCTAACTAGAAGGGTGTTCCACGGAATACTTGTATCGCATGCTTTGTGCTTTTTTTAATTCGTGGCCAGTTATAAGTTTGGTTAGGTTGCAGGTGAACGGTTTATGAAAAGGGGCATAACTCTGCCAAAATAAAGGTCAGAGTTATGAGACATGTTTACCAACATTTTTTTAGGTAATATGATTGTGTATGAAGTTTTATGAACATAGGTCAAATACATTTTAAAGATAGACCAGGGTTATGTTGCAGGTTAAAGTGTGACGGACGACGACGACGACGGACAATAGACGACGGACAAAATAATCCCTTAGAGTCTGCCATGCTACGCAGGAATCACAAAAAGTACTCTCCAACTTTAAGAAAAGTTTATCCTGACTTTCAGGCACACTCTTTGTCCACATACAGAACTGAAGTTAATGTAATAATTAGTTAACGATTTAATAGGCTGACTTAACAAGAGATGAAATGTACAGGTTTCTCCGTTCTCCTCTCGACCACCACCTTCCACCCCACATATAACCAACTTGTAAACAAAGTTATTGATTCCTTAGCCTGAAAATGACAAAGCAGAAAATCTAAGCTTATAGCTTATGTAGTCACTTATCGAATCGACCTGCACAGGTTATAAGTATGAAACGACCAGTTACATTCCCGTGGACGGCAATGTTAAAATGGCACATATAAATGATTTTCTGCAAACTATGGCAAATACAGCAGTGTAATTTTCACACGGAAAAACAGAGTTCCATTCAAAAGAAAGTGTGTGTTTGTTTAAACATGTCAAGGGTTCAGTTGAAGGCTACTTACAAAGTGTATGCATCGATTCGAAAGTTGGGAAATGTACATCAATAATCCATTAAAACAAAAAATACCTTCATATACATACAATCACAAAATCGAATAGAAAATGGCTATTTTTTGCCCTTTGTAAAATGCACATTTTCGATATAAAAGGAGATTCAATCATTAATATTAATTATAAGAATAGTATAACGCAAATTATGTTGGCATATTATTAACATCTGATTATATTGCACCAATAATATATTTAAACATGTGGTAGAACAGTACGAAAAAAAAAAAAAAAAAAAAAAAAAAAAGGAAAACTCAAAGTTGTACTTAATTATATGCAAGCAAGTTTAAAGTCAAATTGATACTGGATAAATAAATCAGGACACTATATTGCTATAGCTTTAGTCCAAACATAATGCCGAGTCAACGGGGGATTCTTCCCGGGGGCTCATATGGTAGAGGGACTATAAACCTTAGAATGAAAGAAATTGCTATAGCTTTCGAAGTCCAGACTCTATTGTGCCCATAGCGCCAGGGTTCTCCTGTCGTTTTAGTTGGCGGAGTGACTTTAAAACTTCGAACGACACACACACACCCATTGCTATAGCTTGATAAAAACTTTAAGGTTAGCGTGTGTCTCTTTAAAACCCGTGGGTATTAAACGACGTAATAAGATGATGGAGAATGGTCATAAGTAGGCTACTTTTAATAAGAAACTAAATCCGATTGCTACGAAAATGTATTTCTCGGCCAACCGTTTTGTTTCACGTGAAACTAATCTATAATGATGCTGAATTTTATTCGTAGAATTGTTATATTTATTTTATGATAAGCAATGAAATACTGTATTTTATCAGTGAAATAAAAGTGTTATTCCACACTGTGGAATATAGAGTTTTATTCCACAGTAGCTGCTGGGACTACTTTTTTAATGTAGGCCTACAACCAACACAAATGCACAGTAACACGTCTCACAAGATATTCGAACTGTAACATCCACTGTTTATTTAATTACTTTCTTTCTTTGACATTAACGGTTTCAAAAATGTGACGTCATGTAACGTTTCGTAACGTCATCGTGAACAGGGCGCATAGCTAGGTGTGTAAAACGGTTTAGCTACTGAAATTGCTTAAATAATTGTTTGTAAAATCATAAAATAAAAATAAAATTTGTTGTTTTGTCATGAATAACATATTTTATTTCATCTCGAAGTTAGAAAACTTCTATATTTTCACTCATGCTTCGCATTCGTGAAAATATAAAGTTTTCTCACTTCTCGATGAAATAAAATATGTTATTCACTTCAAAACAACAAATATCCTCTAATTATTTATATTTTTATCGTTTTTAAACTTAGAATATTTCATTGTTATTAGTTTACGTGTTCTCATGTCGGGTGGTCGGGTGTTGTAGAAATAAATCCAGGTCCTTAAAATTAATCTTACAGTCTTTATATATACTATTTAAACACACGAAGATTAAGACATCAAACTGAATACATTAAAGATACACACGGCAATCTTGAAGTTTTTTCAAGCATTAAAATTAGCGTCTGATTATATTAATCCAGTATCATTTTAACTTTAAACCTGTTTGCATATAATTAAATTAAATTTTGAGTTTCAATTTTTCTTCATATTCTTCCATAGACTGAAATATATTATCGGTGCAATATAATCAACAATTAATTATATGCAAAAACAAATTGCTTTAGACTATTCTTGTAATTAATACTAAGGACTGAACAATTCAATATATACAACTATCGGGGCGCTGCGAGCTTTTAAAAAATCAAGATTGCCGGGTTTCCCTTTAAAAATATATTGAATTTGATATTCTGCGTTTTCAGGACTGTCAAATCTCTGGATAAACGCCGGATTCTCCGGATATTTCAGTCGCTCTCCGGATCTTCGGATTTAAGTGTAAAATCGCCGGATTTTTCATCAAAGCAAAATGTTCATGATCTAAAAGCTATATTTTCACAGAGTATCAGCTATATCCCGAATTGGTTCTGTTACGCGCCCTAGTCAGACGAGTATTTACAAGTGCCAAATCAACAGGGATCATCCGTGTATTGCACTGACTGAATATGCAATCAACACCTAAGGGCATAATCAGTTCCTTCAGAGACCCAGCGACTTGTGTAATAACAGGACTGTTCTTTGATTTCTTTAATTGGTCAGCTAACTGAAATCGCAAGTGTGAGAAACTAGCAACTCCTTGTGTGTGGTAACGCTTTAGCAACTGCTGCTGTGTACGATGATTATAATTTGTATAAGAGTTGTGAAAACTTTGTACTTTCATTAAGAACGCATTTGTTTAGAAAAGCAAGTGCACTTCCATAAAAAAAAT
>JAWPHD010018527.1:0-39497 GCA_037043455.1 Cyrtodaria siliqua | reverse complement strand
CAGGGTTACTATCTGTATATGTTAATTGTGTATATGTAAAATTCCTATATGTAAAACCAATAAAGCATCGTCTTGGGCTTTTTTTTTTGAATACTACTGTCATGTTACAGGACGGAAATGGCTGTTGAATCCTCACATAATGAAGTTGGTGAAGTTAACCAGAGGTTTGACAATGTACATAATGTCAGCGAGATTGAAGTTAAAGGCAAAGACAAAGGTAATATGGGTGTGTGTCAGTGTATATATATTTCAGTAGTTTTTGTACTTTTCAGAATTTCCTTTTAAGAAAGAACATTTTTCTAGAAAAATAATTCAGTATTAGATTTCTTCAAATCGTGTTCATATAAAATGAATATGTAAAGAAAAGCTTACACAAGTGGATTGTTAGCTCACCTGATCCTACTTGAGAAAGGCTCACCTGAGCTCACTCTTCGAGGATAAAATAATAGTCCAGCCCCATGGGTCATAGTTTTACATATAATTATGAACATCCTTACAAAAATCTTCTTCCCCGAAACTACAAGACCTAGAGATTTGATAGTTTGCAGGAAGTGTAACTTTATGGTCATTTACTAAGGTTATTTCAATGGTGACCCTGGGATCAAAATTGCCTCTCACCAACGGTCACATGTTTTGGTCACATATTTTACACAGATTTATATTGAAAAATCTTCGTCTGAAACCACAAAGTCTAGAAATCTAATATTTTACATGTGCTCCCCTGCCAATTTTGTTTGTCACAGGTTGCAGTTATATATAGGGAAAAACAGTAACACGTCTTTATGAAACTACAAGGCATATAGCTCTGATAGTTTGCATAATGCTTTGGCTTTTAGTCTTCTAACACGTTTTGTTTTTTAAATAATGACCCTCATTTTATGACCCCATGACCCTGCCCCAGGAGCTACATGTTTAACATAGGGAACACTGTAAAACAATATTTAAAAAAACTACAAAGCCTATAGATATAATATAATAGTTTGAATGTGTGTGGCATTAGCTTATGGTCCTCTATCAAGTTTGTTCAAGTGGTGATCCTTAGGTTAAAAATGACTACAGGGACTTAGACTTGTTTTGAAAAACCACTGTACTCATTATTCAAAGAAGTGGTCCGCAGGTGGGTTGCTGGGATAGAATACAACCACTGCAATCTCACAATCTCCCCCCCCCCCCCCCCCCCCCCCCCCACACACACACACATACACACACACACTTCATCTCACAAACACACCATCATAGCAGAGGTGTAGGAGTCCCACATCAAGATTTGCATGTAAGCTGTGTTTACAAGTCTATGTCTGTCCCTTACATTTCTTATCCTAGCACAACCAAATTTATAGCATTATTTTAAGGGCTGCATAAGTAATTTTGGTTCCTGTAACCCATGGGCTCCCATGGAACCCAAATTCTGATAAAATGTGTCCCATTATTTTTGTGCTAATTTGGCTGTGTCCATGTTTTTTTTTTCAAAAACGGTCACTAAGTTTTCCAAACCTAACATTTTTTATAAACTTTGATGATTTTGCTGTAAAATAAAAGTAGAAAAAATTAATTTAAAGACAATTATTTTTTTTGACAAAATGTCACACTTTATTTGCTATAGGCCGTACGCTGTTGTATATATCTATAATTTTGGTTGGGATTTCTTATAGCATTATACATCTTATTTTCATACTTCTCCCATATTGGGGTATGGGCTCCCTCCTCCCCTTCCCCCCACCCTCCCACACCCACGCCTTTTTTTAAGGTTGTCTATCCCCCGAGGCTTTTGTGCGGATTTCAATGAAACTTCAAACATATCGGCGCTACTACTTCAAAATGTTCATAATTAAAACATTTGGATTACTACTATATCTTAGGATGAATTGTGCATACAAGCTTACTTGCAATGCATGAAGCCAACTGCAGTAAAACATAACACACATGATGATAACTGATTGAAATTGTGTATAGTTTAACGAATTTGGATTAAGACCTTTTTAACCAGAGTTACTTCCCATTAAACTTAAATTTTCTATGAAAATAAGCTTGCATACTCCATATGTGCCGATTGAAATTAAACTTCACACATTTCATCAGTACTTACTAAAATGTGAATACTATAACGTCTTCAGAGGAGTTTACTTTAATATATGCTTGTTTAACTTTTTTCCCCCATTCACCAAGGTCAAGGACAATTTGACTCTTGTTTATGATTTGTTCCTTGTAAAATGATTGTCTTAAATATGTATGTATAAGTGCAAAATAATACACTTAATTTTTTTTTGAATTTTTAAGAGGTCGATTCAACAAAATCAGCAAAAGAACCTACGCCAACAAATCCAGCAGCAGGATTAATTGACTGGCCAATCGTCGTGGTTATCATCACTGTCTCTCTCTTTGTAATTGTCTCAGGTAAGAATACTTATGCACACACAGTTAAATTTTCCATTTAAAGTTTTGTAGTCACAATTATGGTTCCAAAAACATTCTTAAACTCTCTTGTACAAATTAAAAATTATGAAGAAAGGTGGTGAAATTTGAAGAAATTGGTTACTTTTTCATCAGCAGCGAAATCAGAAGTGTCAGCACAGATGTTCACGTTTATCTCGATTGTTCAAGACTGCATTTAAACCAAATCAACCAAATTTAGGTCGTAGTTGTTTATTGGGTAGATCAGCTTTGACAATAAGCCAGAGCAAATTCACAATGGTCTTTAATTTGAGGAATTTTGCATTTTTGCTTTGTTTCTCTGGAAATGTACGCATTAGATCAATCAAAATTGGAGTATATACTTTTAAAGCATATTAGAAAATACAAATTCATATAAAAAGAGTTTGCTTTTAGCTTAATGCTCCTGCAAATACCAAACTGCAGAAATACATGCCAGTAGGGGACTTACATTGCTCTGCAATAGTCCTCATTCTTGTTAATTAATGTTAGTGTTTAACCTAATTTTCAAACCAATCAGAGTGCTGTGGTCTAGTGGTAGAGCGTTGGACCCATGATCCAAAAGTCAAGGGGTTCGATTCCCGTCATTGCCATATGCGTTGTGTCCTTGAGCAAGACACTTTATCTGCATTGCTTAGTACTGGTTCTGCCCAGGAAGACATCGAGAGTAGTTCATATAAGTTCATAGAGCTTTCGTTACAATCGATGTAAAATAAATAAGTTTAAACTAAGCTAATCAGATGGCTCAGAATTTCAAATATTCTTGCAGAATTTACTGCCATCGCTCCCTATGATATAGAGACTATCGGTAAACACTAAGATGGATAGAGAGTATGAAGGGAAATCTTCACCATTACGAAACCACTGTCGGTCGCTACGCCCCCCTCCCTTTCGGTTTCTTAATGGATTTCTCTTCATAGCCTCTGTCCTATACATAGTAAAGCAAAGATGTAAGAGATGTAGAAAATTGGAATGCTGCTTGCTTCAAAAAAAAAAAAAATTGTCGTGCGTCACTTTATTAAATATACTGGAAAGTGATATTTTATTTTAGTGCATTTGAATAAAAGTACTGGCAATTTCTTCAATATATACCTGAAGGTTTACATTTTGAAATCCATCACTTTTAACAAAATTATAATACATACTTTGTACATATATGATGTGCTTTCTATATCTCTAATTAATCAAAGCAATGAAAATTCTTAGGTTTATTGTCCCTCACTTGCGGGGCTGACATTTCAATTGTGCTAGTGCACGTTTTTAATAACCTGTTGCAAATTAGTTGCTTTAGTAGTTTTATTTTAAACCGTTTGTTAGTAAAACTTTAAGAAAACGATGCAGTGCATTAAAAACAGGTTATTCGAGTATTGAAATTGGACTTTTGCGACAATATGTCATAGGGTTTAATAACCAGTGTCTTTGAGATACGGGAAATATCTCCCGTATTTCAAAGACTGGTTATAACGAGTGCGGAGCACGAGTTCTTATATCGGGCCTATTTCTCTACCGAGGGAGATATTTTCAGTATCTCAAAAACACTGGTTATTAAACTATATATTACATAATTTAAAATGATATTTTATCAATATTTCTAATGATTCACGCCTTTTTACACCAGTTTGCACAAGAACGCCAAGACGACGTTACGTCATAAAAACAAAACAAGTGGAACCGCACTCGTTTCTATATCGCAAGAATCTTTCTCACTCGGGAATTATTTCCCGAATCACAACAACAGTGTTAATTAAACTATATATGAGCCACCATTGAATGACTGATATACCGTCGCAAAATTAATGAGCCCTTAGTCAAAACGTTGTTTATATTTTCTATACAGAAAAATATGTGTTGTGTATAAAATATATAACCCTAATTCAGCTTTACATGGGTAGTACCTTTTCATGTTTGTGTTTTGATATCTTGAGAATAATTATTATGTTTTGTATATTGCAGTTGTTGTCATAATTCTGTGTTGTAAATATGGATCAAGAATTTTTAATGGTATGTATTATATATGTGTTACTGGTACTTATAAATTTCACTAAAAGTACAAACTTGACACCTTCAAGACATTTACTAGTTGTATCACTTAAACGTCTTTTGGTGATTTTCTGGCCAAATCTTTTTGGCTTTAAAGTTGACTATTACTTAGTCTGGTGCTAGAGGGTGTAAGGGGTGTTGCAACTTTCACCTTATGTTACCTCTCATAAACAGACTCCATAAAACCAGTCTGCTACATTCCTTTAATGTTTTGCTTCGAAGGGACCACCTTTTCAAGGGTGTCATTAAGAGACTGTAGACGGGGATCTCCCCTGCTACTTTGACTAATCTACCTATGAATACTTTTACTAGTATTTTATGCAAGTATCGATCAAAATACCCGGCTACTCCGCTCTGTGGGTCGCTTAACTTATTATAAAGTTAATGACATTCCTTTACAGTATTTTTTGAAGTGAGTGTCTTTGATTAAAAAGTTTACAAGGCTACAATTAATTAATCTCTTGATTATGAAGTTTTTAAATGCAATCCATTTATATCATTTAAATAAGTAAGATTATTTAACAGTTGTTGGAATTATTAAGACATGTTTTTGAATTTTTGTTAAAAACATAAAAGTATTAAACCATTTATTCACACTAAATATTTTTGAATATTGAGAAGGTATAAAATTCAAAGTGAGCATGAAAATGATCCGAATGAAAATCGTAAGAAATACATAGCAGTTTTGCCAGATATCGGCGGTCTGGCGAATCCAAATGTCTAAAAAAATCTCGGAAAATCCCGAATTCTAATATACGACGTCTTTGACTGTTTATAAGCCAATATCCCGCTGGGTGTTGTTAGCTAATTAGCGACAATCAGTTTAGACCGATAACTAATTATCCCAGTGTTTATTGAAAACCGCTGCTGCCCACTGTTCCGCCTCTCGCTGTCAATCAACTAGTTTGTGTCCCCGCGCTCAATATTATCCATATATTTAATGCGTTGACGAGCCGGTTAAAACATCAAATAACGTGGCGCCCTCTTATGGCCAAAATGCTTGATCAAAATAAGTGTGACACTGTTTGTTTAAGAATTAATCAGCCAGAGATGCTCTGTTTAAAGGCTGATGGTCTTTTTTAACTCTACAATCACTGGTAAATGTGGAGTGCCCACTAATTAGTTGTACACACAGTAGCGTAAACTGGAACAATGGCAAGTGTGAAGTTGTTTGATCGGCTGTCTGTAATTCGTAAATTGTGACAATTTTATGTTTGATTGTTCAATCAACATGAAGCAATAGTCGGTACAAAAGGTGCAATTACTCAAATATTGGTACAATTTTAGAATGAAGTGGCTTTTATTACTTATTCTATTCATAATTTTCCATTGCAGAGATGTTGAGATTTTATCTTATTTTATAGTAAAATAAAAATCTTTGGCAGAGTAAAAAGACGATAATTTTCAAGATTTTGATTTTTGAAAGATACATATATTGAATCAATTCGCATGAATGTGCATGAACTACACAGGGTTTTAAAAGAATCACACTGTAGATACTGTAATTTTAACATTAAACTTGGTTAAACATCAGGGATAAAGACCAAGTTTATCACCTACCAGAATGTATTGGTATGTCTTATTTCTGGTCATGATTGGTCAGTTAAAAAAAACCAGCCAGATCAGAATAATTTCACCGGAGTTATGGCCCTTGTTTTGCTGAAAAATGCCATATTAAGCCTTGTTAACACTCTAGCACCTTCATTTATTATTTGATCTTTACCAAACTTGCACAGATTGTTAATATCAATGAAAGCTCGGACAGGTTCGAAAAACCAGCCTAATCGGATCAGTAACACTGGAGTTATGGCCCTTGTTTTTTCTGAAAATTGCTATTTTCTGCCTTGTGAACGCTCTAGCACCTTCATTTATTATTTGATCATTACCAAACTTGCAAAGATTGTTATACCAATTATAGCTTGGACAAGTTCGAAAATCAGCTGGATTGGGTCAGAAACACCAGAGTTATGGCCCTTGTTTTTTCTGAAAATTGCTATTTTCTGCCTTGTGAACGCTCTAGCACCTTCATTTATTATTTGATCATTACCAAACTTGGAAAGATTGTTATACCGCTTATAGCTTGGACAAGTTCGAAAATCAGCTGGATTGGGTCAGAAACACCAGAGTTATGGCCCTTGTTTTTTTCTGAAAATTGCTATTTTCTGCCTTGTGAACGCTCTAGCACCTTCATTTATTATTTGATCATTACCAAACTTGCAAAGATTGTTATACCAATTATAGCTTGGACAAGTTCGAAAATCAGCTGGATTGGTCAGAAACACCAGAGTTATGGCCCTTGTTTTTTCTGAAAAAATGCTATTTTCTGCCTTGTGAACACTCTAGGCCTTCAATATTAATCGAATCTTTACTTCACTTTGCCAGTGTCTTTATATCAATGAAAGCTTGAACAAGTTCGAAAATCGGCAAGTTTGAAATAATTTCACAGGAGTTATGGCCCTTGTTTTGCTGAAAATGCCATATTAAGCCTTGTGAACACTCTAGCACCTTCGTTTATTATTTGATCTTTACCAAACTTGCAAAGATTGTTAATATCAATGAAAGCTCGGACAAGTTCGAAAACCAGCTAGATCGGACCATTAACAGCGGAGTTATTGCCTTGATTTAGTTAAAAATGCTATATTTTGCTCGTTAAGACGATATGGGCTTCATTGTTCATCCGATCTTTACCAAACTTTATCAGATTGTTGATATCAATGAAAGCTCGGACAAGTTCGAAAACCAGCTAGATCGGACCATTAACAGCGGAGTTATTGCCCTTGATTTAGTTAAAAATGCTATATTTTGCCTCGTTAAGACGATATGGGCTTCATTGTTCATCCGATCTTTACCAAACTTTATCAGATTGTTGATATTAATGAAAGCACGGACAAGTTTGAAAACCATTCATATCGGACCAGTAACAGCGAGTTATGGCCCTTGATTTAGTTCAATATGCTATATTTTGCTTCGTTAAGACTATTTTTTTATCCAATCTTTACCAAACTTTATCAGATTGTTAATGTCAATAAAAGCTCAGTCAAGTTCGAAAACCAGACAGATCGGACCAGTAACAGCGGAGTTATGGCCCTTGATTTTGTTAAAAATGCTATAATTTGCCTCGTCTTACGATAGGGCTTTCATTTTGCATCTGATCTTTGCCAAACTTTACCGGATTTTATGACTTGATTTTTTTTTTTACACTTTATTATTTTATTTTTTTTTATTTATTTTTTTAGCTCTATGTTGGACCAGTCGGACCAGTAACAGAGGAGTATGGCTCTTGATTTAGTTAAAAATGCTATATATTGCCTCATTAATATGATAGGGACTTCATTTTTCATCGGATCTTTACCAAACTTTACCAAACTTTACCAGATTCTTTAGTTATGGCCCTTGATTTAGTTGAAAAGCCCAAAACTTTCCAAAAAACGTAAATGGCAGTCTCTCACTTCATTGATGTTATAAGAGCCATGTTAGCCAGTAGGGTGTCCACAGGCGCTCTTGGGCCTCTTGTTTTGATAATGCGCTATCAAAATTATGAATGCATGATAGTCGTGGTGTATGTAGCATTTCCGAATTTTGTCTCACAATGCAACACAATCTTTCTAGCTTCTTTGGAACCCCTGTTAACAGGAAACAGCCAGAGACTGAGTCACATACTCCAATATGCATTAACTAACATTAAATTAAATACAATTTTTAAAAAGTTCTGAATATTGTGCAACACAACTTTTAATTATAAGCACTAAATAAGCAGAATGCAGCATGCATATGATATGGAAATATTGATACCCTATAGGTTAATATTAAAGCATACTCTTTTAACTTACTTTTGAGATGTACGCAAATGCGAGGTTTTAGCGCCTTCAATTAAAGTTTCAAAATATCTCGGCAAAAGTCTGGCTAAAGACATTCTAATCTGGCTAAAGAAATTTTTAGCACTTTAGCCAGATTTGGCTAAAGGGTTTAAAATCCTAGCGCTAGCCTAGAGTATTTGGAGGTAAAATATGAATTTATTTTTCAGGTCAGAAAAATCAGGCTACTACTATCATTTTAGCTGACAAGGTTGCTGTTGGAAGACATGCCACTTTTATAAATTTACCCAACACACAGGAAAATGGCTCTTTGTCTCCAGGAGCCTCCAGGTCAACAATGTCATCAATCGAAACACATCCAGAGGAAGTGCCTATGATGGAATACCAGCCTTCTGGGCTTCCAGACAATGAGGTAAAACTCCAACAAATACTGTGTTCCTTTTTGTTCCGTCCAACAGACTTCTAACAAGAGCAAGTTTAGCCCACATGGAGTGACATGAGCTATTGTGACAACCATTTTGCCTATACATGTTCGTTCAGCGTGATTGCTAACAAAAGCAGGTTTCTTTCTTTACTGGAATAAATGGTGTCGACATCAACATGCATTTATTATTCATAAACATGTCATTTGATGGTTATCTAACAAATTGCATCTTATAGACACTATTTTCCATTTATATAGGTACTTCGCCTTACTGGCCATAGACCATATAAGCTAATGGGGGAGCTCTTTATTAGCTGTACTGACAGACGGCTTATAGGGGCTAATGGGATGGCAAGTTGTCCATCTGTCGTTTGTCTGTTAAGTTATAACTGTTGCCTCGTTAAGAAAATAGGGCCTTCATTTTATATCTGATCTTCACCAAACTTTGAAAGATTGTTGATGTCAATGAAACCTTGGACAAGTTCAAAAACCAGCCAGTTCGGACCAGTAATACCCGAGTTACAGCTCTTGATTTTCTTAATATGCCATATTTAATATATGCAGTCTGTCTGTCCGTAATGGCTGCCATTCCTAAGTGACAACAGATATCTTCTTTATATTTTGTATATGTAATACATATGACCCATGGGGATCCAAGGGGGTGCAGCAACATCTCGGATTTTGACTCCGCCCCCTGGGGGGGGGGGGGGGGGGGGGGGGTGGTAATCGGGGTCAAAAAATGCATATCTTGTCCAAATGTGAATGGATTTGATTCTAATTGTGTATGGTCATTTAGGAACTCAAGGCACAACACATATAAACTGTTTTTGAACTCCTGCATAAAGGGGTCTGGCCAGGGCCTCCTCAGGCCATTTTTCTTTCGCAACCAATTTCGCCAAATGAAAAAAATGTGAGCATTGGAGCCAAAATTGGCTCAAAGATAGCATGTAATATTTTATTTTTAAGTGAAGTATGGCCCATGAATAAAACAGTTAGTAATAATTACAATCATAAAATTTTATTTTAAAAAACATTTTATTAAATTTTTTTACATAAAAATAAAACTTATTAATCAGTGTCTATTCTAGAAATCAAAAAGTAGGGAGGGATTTCCCCTCTATACTTGAAAAATAGAGGGGATTTTAAAAAAGCAGGGTGGAATATTTGAAAACACATGAACTGACAGATACCTTTTAAATCTGCCGTACATGTGACTGTAAACAACAATTTTACAAATTTTAAAACGAACGAAAATAATGTCTGCAACCGCAAGGCAAAACAAGCATGTCCTAAACTTATTTTCGTCTAAATTATTTCGTACAATCTGAAATCGAGTGACGTCAGCACGCCATGTGATACCTAGCGCCACCTTACCCGGGAATACACAAATAACGGTAACTCCGCTACGATGTACATGCTTAGTCTAGATCATCTGTGATGCTTGCTTGTTTTCAAGACAAACGTTTGTATTTGCAATCAATGTTCAAGATGATCAAGACTAGCTCTGATAAACTTGTCTCCATTTAGTTAAAATCTACGGATTACGATGTCGCATGCATATTTGTCACATTTTTTTTTTTTTTTTCTATGTTTGTACGCGCGATCAGCGCGCATTAGGTTGAAAAAAAAGCATGATCTCGTAGGAAATGGCGCGAATTGCGCAATCGCGCTTCCTAGAATAGACACTGCATGATAATCTGGAAATGTTTCAGTTTCAAAATAAATACTGTACATGTATACAAGTACAAAATCTTATCTAGAACCGTCCCTCTACAGGGGTACAACTTGGGGAATTTGCAGCAATTTACTATTACAGAGTTTCGGCCTTGTGATGCTAACTCCTTCTAAACCCTTAAAGATGTCAAGTTCATGTGTATGTGTGGTGTACTAGTATTTCTTAGTTAGGATGTGTACATATGCAAGTCTCTGATTTTGGCTACACCAACTGGGGCCTTCTATGGGGTAATCAGGTAAAAAATTACAAAACATTGCCCATCTTGTCAGCCCATCTTGTCCAAATGAAAATACCATTCTTATTTGGTGTGGTCATTTAAGGACTCAAGGCATAGCATATTTGAAACAGGTTTTGACCTCCTGCATAAAGGCCCCTCTACAGGGGTACAACTTGGTGAACTTGCAGTAATTTAATATTACATAGTTTCGGCTTTGTGACGCAAACTCCTACTATACGTTGAGATTTCAAGTTCATGTGTGCTGTATTTCTTAGTTAAGGGTGTGTAGATGCGCATTAAGCTTTTGTATTTCGTCTCCACCCGCTGTGGCCCTCTGGGTTTGGGGGGGGGGGGGGGGGGTAATCGGGTCAAAAAACACAAAAAAATACATATCTTGTCTGAACAACAGTTTAAGCTTCTTTCGAGCATACGATAAATTAACGTAACCACATACTTACATTTTAGATACCGAGGAGACCATATGTGACTCAACCCTCAACTGATGCAGAGAACAAGGAGTACATGAGAAATGAAGGGGTGTTTAATGCGCAGCACAGCGGTGACACACACTTGAAACATATGTATGCAAATGATGAGGAAAGCGGTGAAGAACAAACATTCCTAAAATCGTAACAAAACTAAGATAATAAATTTATCTTGTTTCTATTTATGAAATTATTCTTACACTTTACATAATGAGTCCCATGAAAACTCTGCCTTACATTACAAGATTTAGGTGCCATATGTATATGCAGACATATGTAAACATATATTGCCATATGCCGGGACCAACGTTGTCTGTGATAGATTACAATTATCTGTGATAATTTGTCAACATCCCTTTGTCACACTTCGTCAACACCCCAGGGTGTAGAATAGGACTACTGCAAATCCCGCAAGAGGAAGAGGGGTAGGACCTACCATTTATGTTCATTTTGTCATTTTTTGCCATGCTCATTTAACGTCTTCCATATGCCATGCTCATTAAAGGTCTTCCTGTATATGTTAAAGTGGCTCAATCACAAACAAAATGTCTACTCTAGATTTCGCATCAACTCTGCCGGTTAGAAGGTGCTATGTCCATTCTCACTCTTTATCTCAATGTAAATTGAAGATGAGCCTGGCACATTAATTTCCATTTGGCGCCATACAACCTTTCTTGTGTTGGTGCATTGTAAAACCCAGTTCAGTTTGTTAACTGCCCATAGTGATAATGGTGCTGATGGCTCAGTAATATGCATAATTATGTCTCCCCCACCATACTGTCTGGATCTCTGTCCATCACAAATCTGTCTGTCACAAATCATGTCTCCAACATATCTCTTGAACCACTCGAGTGATTTTCAAATAATTTGCCACAAATGCTCACCATATCGAGACGACTTGCAGAGCGTAACTTTCAACCAGGTTGGTTCATAAATTATGGGGGAGACATATGTTTTGTTACACAAAAACAACCCCCATCTAGTTATCGATGTATTTAGACATGTATTGCTTTCTTGAAAAAATGGCCTCTGCAAAACAGAATTTAGCAGTATACGCCTGGCCCAATATTCACAAAATCTCTCAACTCGAGTATGCACTCAAACTCAAATTTTGGAATTGTTCAAACAGAGACATTAAGCACACACAAAACAAAATAATAAAGTCCTTAAAGATTCATACTGAAAGCGTAATTTTTAGCTCTACTGGCCAAAGGCCAGCAGAGCTTATGGCATGCTGAGTTGTCCGTCGTCCGGCGTCAGCGTTAACTTTTGTCTCGTTAAGAGGATAGGACCTTCATTTTTCATTCGATCTTTACCATACTTTAACAGGTTGTTAATATCAATGAAAGCTCGGATGAGTTCGAAAACCAGTCAGATCGGACAAGTAACAGCGGAGTTATGGCCCTTAATTTAGTTAAAAATGCTATACTGCTGTATTTTGCCTCGTTAAGACGATAGGGCCTTCATTTTTCATCCTATCTTTACCAAACTGTACCACATTGTTAATATCAATGAAAGCTCAGACAAGTTCGAAAACCAGCCAGATCGGACCAGTAACAGCAGTTATGGCCCTTGATTTAGTTAAAAATGCTATACTGCTGTATTTTGCCTCGTTAAGACGATCGGGCCTTCATTTTTCATCCTATCTTTACCAAACTGTACCACATTGTTAATATCAATGAAAGCTCGGACAAGTTCGAAAACCAGCCAGATCGGACCAGTAACAGTGGAGTTATCGTCCTTGATTTAGTTAAAAATGCTATATTGCTATATTTTGCCTCGTTAAGACGATAGTGCCTTCGTTTTTCATCCTATCTTTACTAAACTTTACCACATTGTTAACATCAATGAAAGCTCAGACAAGTTCGAAAACCAGCCATATCGGACCAGTAACAGCGGAGTTATGGCCCTTGATTTAGTTAAAAATGCTATATTTTGCATCGTTAAGATGATAGGGGCTTCATTGTTCATCCGATCTTTACCAATCTTTATCAGATTGTTATTGTTGTTGCAAGCTCAAACAAGTTCGAAAACCAGCCATATCGGACCAGTAACAGCGGAGTTATGGCCCTTGATTTAGTTAAAAATGCTATATTTTGCCTCGTTAAGACGATAGGGGCTTCATTGTTCATCCGATCTTTACCAAACTTTATCAGATTGTTAATATCAATGAAAGCTCAGACAAGTTCGAAAACCAGCCTTATCAGATTAGTGAAAGCAGAGTTATGGCCCTTGATTTAGTTAAAAATGCCATATTTTGCCTCGTTAAGACGATAGGGGCTTCATTGTTCATCTGATCTTTACCAAATTTTATCAGATTGTTAATGTCGTTGAAAGCTCGAACAAGTTCGGAAACCAGCCATATTGGACCAGTAACAGCGGAGTTATGGCCCTTGATTTAGTTAAAAATGCTATATTTTGCCTCGTTAAGATGATAGGGGCTTCATTGTTCATCCGATCTTTACCAAACTTTATCAGATTGTTAATATCAATGAAAGCTCTGACAAGTTTGAAAACCATTCATATCGGACCAGTAACAGCTGAGTTATGGCCCTTGATTTAGTTCAAAATGATATATTTTGCCTCGTTAAGATTTTTCATTTGATCCTTACCAAACTTTATCAGATTGTTAATGTCTATGAAATCTTGGTCAAGTTCGAAAACCAACCAGATCGAACCAGTAACAGTGGAGTTATGGCCCTTGTTTTTGTTAAAAATGCTATAATTTGCCTCGTCATACGATAGGGCCTTCACTTTGCCAAACTTTAGCAGATTTTATGACTTTCTTTTTTATATAATTTCTTCTTTTTTTTTTTTTAATTTAATTTTTTTTTTTTTAATAATTTTTTTTTTTTTTTAAATATTTTTCTGTGACTAATTATTTTTTTGATTTTTTTTTTAATTTTGGAATTTTTGGATTTTTTTTTTTTTTGGGGGATTTTTTTTTTTATTATTATTTTGTTTTTTTTAATTATTATTATTTTTTATTTTTTTTTGGATTTTTTTTTTAGCTCTTATGTTGGACCAGTCGGACCAGTAACAGAGGAGTTATGGCTCTTGATTTAGTTAAAAATGCTATATTTTGCCTCGTTAATACGGTAGGGCCTTTATTTTCATCTGATCTTTACCAAACTTTACCAGATTCTTTAGTTATTTTAATGGAAGTCACTCGCTTCATTGATGTTATAAGAGCCGTGTTAGCCAGTAGAGCGTCCACAGGCCCTCTTGGGCCTCTTGTTTTTGAATATTATGCATAAAATATTCATTTTATTGGATAATTAAAAGCTGAGTTTGAGCGTATACTCAAGTCAAGAAGTTTTGTAAATACGGGGCCAGATTTAATTTCAGCTCGGGGTTTAACTTGAATATAATCAAAGTTTTTGTAACAAGAATTATTTAGGATTGTTATTTGTTACATTTCTTTAAAAAAAAATATCAAAATTGTATTTATTTATAACAAGAAGGGGTGAAATCACTGGCCATGTAATGACTGGATGTAATGACTACATGTAATTACTGGATGTAATGAACATGTAATGACTATATGTAATGTCTACATGTAATTACTGGATGTATTGACTACATGTAATTACTGGATGTAATGACTACATGTAATTACTGGATGTAATGACTACATGTAATGACTGGATGTATTGACTACATGTAATTACTGGATGTAATGACTACATATAATTACTGGATGTAATGACTACATGTAATTACTGGATGTAATGACTACATGTAATTACTGGATGTAATGACTACATGTAATTACTGGATGTAATGACTACATGTAATTACTGGATGTAATGACTACATGTAATTACTGGATGTAATGACTACATGTAATTACCGGATGTAATGACTACATGTAATTACTGGATGTAATGACTACATGTAATAACTAGAACAGAACCACTTGATCATGATAATACATGAAGTATTATGCAAATTAAGCAACCCATATGAATGTTAAACGCAAACCACCAAGATATTTAGCACAGTTACATGGTGATTATTAACAGAGAGAAACCCATCAACTGTTACTGATGTGTGTAAATTGTGGATTTTTTTTTCAAAATAGGACCATTTCATCGGTTGTGATGATTTTATTGGTTGTGACCATTTGAATTGGTTATGTGTAAATTGTGTTTGGTATTTACAATACAGATGGAAGTTTTATCACCGCTTTCATGTAAATAGACTATAGATGAAGCAAGTGGTTCTGAACGAGACGATGCAAATGTTGTGATGCAAATCATTGAGGAAAATGAAAGGTATTGCTTAGGTAATATAAATACCACTATGAGCTATGGTTTAGGGGTGTGGAATGAACAACATTTGTGACGGGACGAGAAAAACCCTGATGATTAGACAAAATGGTCAGTTGTACTTCATCATGAACATTCATGAACATTCCTACTCGAATAATCAGGTTGAACCAGTGATGCTCGAGAACAGCACTTTGAAATACTGTTTGTTGTATTATATTGCTACATGTATTATTTGTTTACGAAATACAAAGTTAATGAACTGTAATATTTTCTACTACATGTATATTATATTATATTACTACATGTAAATTATATTATATTATATTATTAGCTCTACTGGCCAACGGCCAGCAGAGCTTATGAGATGGTGTGTTGTCTGTCGTCCGTCTGTCGTCTGTCTGTCTGTTGTCCGTTAACTTTTCTTCAAACGACTTCTCAGAAACCGCTTGGCTAATTTTGACCAAACTTCACATGGATGATCCTTAGATGAATGCTTTGTTAAAATTAGGTCAACGCTACATCCAAGATGGCTGCCATTATCATATATGGTCGAAACCTTAAAAAATCTTCTTCTCCAGAACCGCTGGACAGATTTCAACAGTTTTTCTTTTAAAATGATCGCCAACGCCTAGACTATCAAGCTTGTTCAAATAAAGTCCGCGGGGTCAAAAATGGCCGTGCCCCGGGGGTCCAAAGTTTGTATATTGAGGTTTTACATGTTTTTCATATAGACATATAGGAAACAACTTTAAAAAATCTTCTTCTCTGAAACCACAAGGCACAGAGCTCTCATGTATTACATGTAGCATCAGCTTATGGTCCTCTACTAAGTTTGTTCAAATGGTGACCCTGGGGTCAAATTTGTCCCCGCCACGGGGGTCACAGTTTTACATAGACTTATATAGGATTTTTTTTTTAAAAATCTTCTTCTCGGAAACTACAACAGCCAGAGGTTTGATATTTTGCATTTACTATAAGCTTATGGTCCTTTACCAAGTTTGTTCAAATGGTGACCCTTTTTTTTATTTTTATTTTTTTTCCATTAATTTGTTTGTTGTTGTTTTTCATTCATTTTTTTTTTTTTTTTTTTTTTTTTTTTTTTAATTATTTAAAAAAAAAAAAATATTTATTTATTTTTTTCGTTTTTTTTTTAGCTATATTGGACCAGTCGGACCAGTAACAGAGGAGTCATGGCTGTTGATTTAGTTAAAAATGCTATATTTTGCCTCGTTAATACGGTAGGGCCTTTATTTTTCATCTGATCTTTACCAAGCTTTACCAGATTCTTTAGTTATGGCCCTTGATTTAGTCAAAAAGCTGTTTTTTGCCCAAAACTTGCAATAAAACATAAATGGCAGTCACTCGCTTCATTGATGTTTTAAGAGCCATGTTAGCCAGTAGAGCGTCCTTGTTATATTATATTACATGTATATTATATTATATTATATTTTTATTATATTACATGTACATTATATTATATTATATCATTATATTATATTATATTATATTACTAAATGTATATTATACTATATTACCACATGTATATTTTGTTTACGAAATACAAAATTAATGAACTAATATTTTCTGTTAAAACAGTAATATTGATTTATTTTAAATTTTAAGAAAATATGAAGGGCTCACTGCAGAGCTGTAGATAAGCTGAGTTTTTGAGTATTTTACTCATACCTTTTTTACAAAAACCTTCACGTTTTTAAAATTGTGAGTATCTTTACTCATCAATTTACTACAAAAACTCTAAACTTTTAAAAATCATGATTATTATATTTGTATGTATTGTCCTGTAGATCAGTTTATTCCATATGTACATGATGGAAATTGTTCTAAGCATGGGTCCTATATTAATAACAAAGGCCATACAGTGTTTCGTTGTACGATTTAATCAGAATGGTTGTTTCTTTTTAAATGTATTAAATCGATTCACATCCATTTTGGACGCATGAACTATTTTTATAAAAATGTGTTTTACTCTGAGCATGTTCCTTGTTTGATGAGTAAATACTCATTGCCGTCAAAAAATTATCTACAGCTCTGCCCAGGGCTGCCTTAGGGGTGCAAGGTGCTGGTGCGTGTCTTATATACTAAACGACACTTATAAATACTCTAGATACATTTTGTTTCATGTCTTTTAAATGGGTTGCACAATTTTGACAAAAAATCTTATGAGAACTCATCTATATATTTTAGTCATCAAATAAAATTGAAAATAAATAATATTTGGAGCTGGGTCTCTCTGTTGCATTTATGTCTTTCATACTTTATGTCTTTCAAAATATATGTACAATTTTTGTAACGTAACTTTGCAACGAATAACGTCATTGGATAATTCGAATAAAATGTCAGTGTCGATAAATTGGAATTTTAGTTAAAAAACATATTGTGTGCAAAACAAACAGTGAGACTGTGAATCACACTGTGAATGATTTTATCTCATTCTAGCATTTCAATGGAATAGCATTAATTGGTAAAGTTCTCAGTCGGCAACTGTAATATCTCAAATTATTTATTTTTTGCCGCAGTTTGTCATAAAATCAGTATTTCAAAACATAAAAACACTGTCTTATTTAACATTTTAATATGATCTTGAATCTTGTAAAATGCCAAAGTTTGTCTACTTTAAAGACTGTTAACGTTGTTTGTTGTTTGATTGTTATGTGCTTTATATTTTAATTTTTTGTTTAATTTTTATTTATATGTATTGTACATTTTGTAAAATAACTATTTATTACGCTTGTTTCTGCCAAAGTTTTTTTTGACTTTTCAGATACCATGTTACTTGTACTAGGGAGAATCATTGATTTTTTTACAAAATATTTATGTGAATAAAAAATATTTGAACAATTATTAAGAATCAAAATAGTTTTTAAATTTTTAAAATCGTATTTAAAATAACATTGTTATTTAATTTTGAAAGTAGTAGGTAGTCTGAACGTGTGGTCAAAATAGTTCATACAGGCGTAGTATTGGTGTTGTATACACCGTTTATCGAGGATGCGATTTCTAGCGCATTGCTATGTAATTCTATTGAACATTTATCAATATATGCCATGTTCATCTATCATACGCTGCATTGCACTTACCTGCACAGATAAGTATTATATATTACTGGAAAGATCGTAAACCAAGCTTTATTGTGACATAGTGCCATTTTATCCATTTGCACTACTTTTTACGCATTCAGTGTCCAAAGTTGACCTATTTCAATCCAGTTGCATCGGGACTATTTTCAGGAATTTCCCTTTCTAAAAATACCATTAGAAAGGCCAATCATAGCTCTTTCAGATGACATCATTATTTTTCCTGTATCTTGATCGGTTAAGCCACAGTCACGAGTTAAGCATACCGACCTTCAACTTGCGCAACTTACGCAAGGTGCGATTTTACCTTTATTGACTGAGCAGGGGTGTAAACTTAGATCGATAAAAACTACTTTATCGATAATTAAAGTTTACAAATTGGATATCATTGTAGAGTTTAATCATTCTTCTTTAAGGAAAACTAATTATTTTGAGGAAAAAAGGCCATTTGAATGCTTAAATCTTGTCTGAAAAACAATGAATATACAACGGTGACACGCATACTCAGCGGTTTTCGGAAAGGCATGTACCTCACTACTAGTACATTAATCAGTATCAAATCGCTGAAACAGGCTTTTTTAGTGGTAAATACCTTAGTTTTTGAAATTGTTTCAAGTGAAATAAAAATGGAAATAAAAATGTGGGGAAAAAAAGAAAAAGAAAAAGAAAAAAGCAACTAAAAGACAAATTAAAAAAATATATAATAATAAAAAATGATTTTGTTTGATTTTTAAATTGATAACTAAAAGTTGTTTTAAAGACATTTTCTATGGTTTTTTCTACATAACAGATTTTCTTTAAACTTTTTGTACAGTAAGTCTGTTATATATATAGACAGAAAAGGCAAAAATAATGGTAGGTCACCATGCTTGTTAAAATTTTAAAAAATAATTTGTAATGCCACCGACCAGCGTCAATCTGTCCAAAAAGTTGAACAAGTCCATAAAATAGCCAAATAAGATATTTTTGAAGTCTAATCATGTATTCATTGGTCACAATTCTGCTAAAATTGTATTAAAGTAAAGAAGATTTAATTACAATAACATTTAAAGCTCATCTTTATGTAAAACCTATATTTTTTTACAAAATCTGTTGAGACCGTTACCACAATTTATGCACAAATTAGCCCATAATGATACAATTTCCTTTTTTTTTTGTATGTTCCCAATAACAGAATTTTTTTAAACTTTCTAAGCACATAATTTAACATATATAAAAACAAAATATGCAATAAAAATGATAGGTCCCCATGCTTGTTTAGAAAAAGAATTGAAACCCTACCCCTATGCTAAAAGGTCAAGTTTTGTATGAAATTATATAGAAATGGTATATTTTCTTTTTTTGTTATGTTCCTAATAACAGAATTTGTTCAAACTTCCTAGGCACTTATTTGAACATATATTTAAACAAAATATATTCAATTAAATTGATAGGTCACCATGCATATTGAGATTTAATATTGGTTTTTGGAACCATTTTGCTTAATTTTTTTGGAATTTTTACAGAATGCTATGTTTTTCCTATTTTATGTATCTAATAATAGGCCTTTATTTAAATAAAGACAATAAAAATAAATAAAAAATAAAACATTTAAATAAAAAAAAAATTCAAAAAAAAAATTCAAAAAAAAAAAAGAAAAGACAAAAAATAGAACTAGACATCAAAAGCAACATTCCAGTAAATTTTGAGGAAAATCCATCCAATAGTTTTAGAAGCGAAGTCACCCTAAAAAGCTGCGCATGGAAAACTACAGCAAATGCCTTTAATGTAGGCATGTAAATGCTGAAAACCCTTGCTGAAACAATATATCTAATATTTTCTGTATAAATATTTAAAACTTAAAGTACGTATCATACAGTTGTGTTTACTTTTAAGCTTTGAAGCTTTTAGAAATGCTACATACTGACTTATTACTTTGAACATATTTGGCATTGACAGGAATTGCCCATTCTGTCATTGTTCAAAAAATGCTAAAGTGTGTTCACAAAATATTGTTATTCTCAAACAAAAATGTTCCAAATTTTGTAATTTTAAAATTACCTCCCTTTTCTTTGAAACAATTTTTAATAGCTTATGAAACTATATTCCCAACATATTTGCTTTATTTTTATCACCGACTTTGTAACATTATTGTCACTTTGTCATTGACCATGAACATACACGGTTTCGTATCACGACTATGGAATTGAAATTGATTTCGTTCAGTATAGAAGGGTAGCATGTTTGACTCAGAATTCAGACGTCATGGGTTCTGATCTCACTGGCGCCATGGGGTTACTTAGGTGTGTCCTTAGGCAAGACACTAACCATAGCCTCGTCTGTTGGATAGGGACATTAATTAGGCCATCCCGTGTATTGGAGTAGGGCAGAGTTCCTTGTCTAAACTTTTTTTTGTAGCGACTACTCCTCAGAAACTACTGAATGGATTTTTCATGAAACTGTACAGAAATGTTGTCCATGAAATCTAGTTGATCCTAGTAAAAATTCATGTTGATGTGAAATCCAAGATGGCCACCAAATCTAAATTAGGTTTTTAAAAAACAAGTTTGTAGCGACTACTTCTTGAAAACTCTAAGTGATATTGATATGGGAAAATCGTTTTGATTCAACGTTAAACATGACTGCCAGCGGCCATCTTTGTTTACATAGAGTTATACAAGTTTGTAGAGACTACTTTTTGTAAACTATAAGTGATATTGATATGGGACTTTTTCTACAATGATCAGCATGACATGGTATTGGTCCTTGTCAAAAATCGTTTTGATTCGACTTTAAACATGGCTGCCAGTGGCCATCTTTGTTTACATAGAGTTATATAGTAAAAACTTGTAGCGACTACTCCTCTGAAACTACTTGGCAGATTTTCATGAAACTTTACAGGAATGGTGCTCTTTATGTCTAATTGATCCTAGCAAAATTTCAGATCGGCCAGAAATTCAAGATGGCCACCACAGCTAAAAATAGATTTTTAACAAATAAGTTTGTAGCGACGTCTTCTTGAAAACTATAAGTGATACTGACATGGGACTTTTTCTAAAATGATCAGCATGCCATGATGGTTATCCGAGTCAAACATTATTTTGATTTGACGTTAAACATGGCTGCTAGTGGCCATCTTTGTTTACATCGAGTTATATAATGAAAACTTGTAGCGATTACTCCTCTGAAACTACTTGACGGATTTACATGAAACTTCACATGAAAGTTGCTCTTGATGTCTTATTGATCCTAGCAAAAGTTCAGGTCGGCCGGAAATTCAAGATGGCCACCATGGCTAAAAATAGATTTTTAAACTACAAGTTTGTAGCGACTACTTCTTGAAAACTACAAGTGATATTGATATGGGACTTTTTCTAATATGATCAGCATGACATGATGTTGGTCCTTGTCAAAAATCGTTTTGATTCGATGTTAAACATGGCTGTCCGCGGCCATCTTTGTTTACATAGAGTTATATAATGAAATTTTGTAGCTGAAACTACTTGACGGATTTTCATGAAACTTCACAGGAATGTTGCTCTTGATGTCTAATTGATCCTAGCAAAATTTCAGGTCGGCTGGAAATTCAAGATGGCCGCCAAGGCTAAAAATAAATTTTCAAAAAAAAAGTTTGTAGCGACTACTTCCTGAAATCAAAATCAATCAGTAGAGCTTCAAGGTCATTGACCTCTTGTTTGTTTAACTATTGAATTCATTTAATTTTTACCATTTTAGGAATGTGTTTCGTATACATAATACAACATACATAAATTGCTTGTTGTTAAAATAAAATGCTTACCATATTCCCCTAATAGTTACGCATCCCCTAATAGAAGCGCTCTCCGGTTTGATCTTTTGTATACAATTACCCTAATAGTAAAAAAATAATAATTTTATTAATAATTTTTTATTACAGTGCACCCACCCTTGGCATTGAGACGGACACTACTATGGAAAATACAGTATTTATGAAATGTTTTTTTTGGAAAGTTATTCCATCAGTTAATTTGCCTAGGATACTGAAACTTGATAATGTACACATGTGCGATACAGCGTTTATTGATATGCAGTAATGTTTCATTAATTTTGTAGGGTACCGATTTTCATGGATTTAGAGGTTCAATTAAACGAGTATGTAGTGTGTAATGTTAACTCGATGGCTTATACTATATTATTTGCTTGTTATTACATCTGGACACGCTCACATATCCAGTAAAATGTCTCTAAGAAAAACACAGAATACGAGATAAACAATGACAAGTGCTCAACGAACAATGACAAGAGCTCAACGAACATTAATTTTGGCTCAAAGTGACCGGTTTGGTAAACAACAGCATTTACCTCACCTCATTTTTGTGTCGCCTGCATAGCATGGCTACGCTTAGGGATCACTTTGTCCATCGTCGTCATCTGTCACACATTTACCTGCACCCTAGCCTTGGCCACAACTTGAAAAGTATTTGACATGTTCATAAAACTTCACACACATCTTCGTCTTACCTCAAGGAATGTTATTACAACTTGACTTCCATTTTGGCAGTTATGCCCCTTTTCATAAAACTTGAAGGTGCAACCTAAGTAGGCTCATAACTGGCTGGAATAAGCACACGACAGGCGACACAGGTGCAACCTAAGCAGGCTCATAACTGGCTGAAATAAGCACACGACAGGCGACACAAGTGTTCTGTGGAACACCCTTCTAGTGTTTTAAATCTTGCCTCATTTTCCAGTGCCCGATTTCTTTGCTTTCTGCATTAATATCTCCGGATTCTGCATCAATATCTCCGGAAAATGTATTCACAATACAGAGACCACAAAGAAACATACCTTTAAATTCTGAACTTAATCATACAGTCTCAGAGAACACCATTGTTTCAACTTTTGACTCTTCTGGCAAATCATGAAAACATCATAGTTGTCATCTGTCAGTTATAGTATTACCATATATCTTACTGGTATTTTAAAATCATTTATATACAGAACAACATGTGCCCATATTTGTTTTGAATAAAAACATATTATAATAATGCACATGTACTTGGAAAATAAATTACTTTTATATGAAAATAAAAAATACAAGTAAAAAAGCTTTTTGTGTTTTACATTATACCAATATTGTTTCGGAGTCTTAGTCTAAAAACTGCTTAAGGCATCTTCATGAAACTGGATACACATAATCGACCAATGGTTTACAGGTCGTGCTTTTTGCGCAACTTGAATATCAATACAATACGTAGAGGATCTTACATGAGTGCTCATTCATTATTGAATTTATTAAACGAGTTGGCAAAATGATATAATGCGAGGCTCATTATATCAAAGAGCCTAGCATTATATCATTTTAACTGAGTTTAATAAATTCAAATGAACGAATGTTAGATTCTGTTTATCACATAACTTAAGTCACATTACGTCAAAAAACGTAAATTGACGACATGACGTCCATGACGTCATTAACGTTATGTTATACCACTTGTGGAATATCGAAAATATTGAATGGTGTTATTACACTCCCACACCACATGTTATGTGATAAATCTATTTACTGATTTTCTTGGAAACAAGACGGTGAGGACCTTGATTATTGGGTCGCATCCTTCCCAAGTTTCACTGAAATCCGGCCTGGGGTTCCGGAGAACTAGTCCGAACATAGTTTGTGTATTAAAACTTTAAAAGGTCCACGATTCCACCAAAAATTATTCAACCGGAACAGGCAACAATGCGCACAACTAAGCTTGGTACTGATCATCTCTGCAAAGTTTCATTGAACTCCGGCCAAGGGTTCAGAACTAGTCCGGACAAAGTCTGTGACAGACAGACAGCACAAAAACAATATGTCCCCCTCCACAAAGTGGGGGAGACATAATAAAAGGCAGGGCAGCTTTTTATTCAAGATTTTATCTTGATCATAAATACTAATTTACAGAAAGAATACAAAGCATGTTTCTTCACAGAATACTCATAAAATAGCAATGTTTACATAAAAGTGCAATACTATTATAATAAAATATTTAATAATAAAATGGCATAGCTAGAGGTCGAGCATCTTTAAATAAGAGCAAGACCTCATTGGCCTAATGTCAAGGTCATCCACCCTCTACCCGTTCGAATCTCCACTTAAGAATCTTTTACAGATTGGCTAGTTGGTTGAATGGTGTTTTACGCCATTTTCAGCACATTTTAAGCATTATAATTTTATGATGGTCGATTTTTTTATTGGTAGCCACAGATAGCCCTTTCTGAAATTATATGCATGCCAGAAATTCCATTCCCAAAACGAGGCTAAGTGAGCATAACAATAGCTGTCTGCTCAGCATTGTTGTGTACCTAACTGTACATCAGATTCAAGATATGATAAAAGTTTACATTTGCATTATAACATCCCACTGAGAAAACAGTGGATAATCAAAATAAGAAGAGATGAATTAAGGACCATTATTCCAAGTAAGTATACTTATATACATAGCCTTTGATTACATACCATTTGTTTACATAAACACAGACATATACATGACATATGTATATATATATAAATATCCAGTTCATGTCCTTTGCTGAATATCCAAAACTGGCCAAAGAAATATAACAAACATTGCACAGAAAACGTTTATTCCTGCATTATACACTGTGCTTATTTACTAGTTACACTGTTACACAATTATAAATATACAGCAGCATCATATATTGTCTTTACCGAAGTCAGTTGACAATATGGGCTATCAAAATAACCATTACCATGTTTATCTCCACCAAAGAACAAATAAGTTTTCTTTTTCTCCAGATAAACCATGACACTGTAGTGTGCTCAAAACACTTTAAAATGGAAGATTACAAGACGAGGATCCCAGTCCGAAAACGTTTGAAAACAGATATGGTGCCTTCTGTCTGACTGGAGCAGCCAGAAAACCCCAAGGAGAGCTTGACAGTGAAAAATACTTGCGGCATGCCAGGCATGATGAATTAACAGAAAGGTATAATAATTACGTTTTTCAATAAAGAGTTTAATGCAATTAAAAAATGAAAGGTTTTCTATAATATAATAGAACAGAGAGAGAGAAACAAAATATCATGGGCACATCAAATTCTAGAAGACTGCATGTTATTAAAAATGATGAGAGTAAAAAATGCTATAGCAAAGAAACAGTCTTGAACCATGTTTGTTGAAATAAGAAAGAAAAAAGAAACTTGCAGATAGTTTAAAATAGTTTCATTTTTTTTGCAGTGAAACTGACCGTGAAGATGAGATTGTACCACACATAATACCTAACAGAGAGGCACCATAAATCATCCCTGATGAACTGGGCATAAAACAAAAAAGAACAGAGCTGTCTAAAACAAAAGGGAGGCAGAAAACTGAAGAGTGCGAACATTTGCAGAAACAGTTGAACCGTTATAAGTAGAGCGATTTGGATTAAACAGATTTGCTAATGACAACACCCTTATTTCATTCTACAATGGATTTTCTTCATATTTAACTTTCTTTGCATTTTTACATGCATTCAGCTAACGGCACAAAACATGCAGATTACCTACTACCAAGGTAGAGAAACACTATCAGACTTTTCTTTTGTTCCAATCCTATTGACTATGTACTGTACCAATATATATTTAGGTTGTAAACATGTTGAAATAAAGTATGTTTAAACCAAGGTAGTGAAGCAATTAGTTTGACTTGAAGAAGAAGGGGAATGCTCTTAATGGATGAGTTCTTTAATGTTGTTGTGCCATTTAAAAGCAGGATTTCTTGAAAAAGATGTAGGTGTACGTTTTAATTGTTCTGTGGCAACTATCAGTCGGAAAATAGTTATATGGGCTAACTTTGTATACTTTGTCCTAGGATCTATTCATATTTGGCAGCCAATGCAGTCTATTCAACGACTAATGCCTGATTGTTATAATAATATTTATCCAAATAATAGAGTTATCATTGATTGTATTGAAATAAGAACACAGCATCCATCTTCCCTGGTATTGAATTCTCAGTCATACTCAAGCTACAAATGAGCAAATACATTCAAATGCCTTCTTGGGATCGCCCCTCATGGAGAAGTAACTTTTGTGTCTTCTCTGTATACAAGGTGTATGTCAGATGTTGAAGACAAGTAACTAGATTATCTGGTCTGTTGGATCTAATTGAACAATTAGGGGATGATATAATGGTGGACAAAGGTTTTATTTAAAACAAAAATGTTTTGGCTGGCAAGGGGGCAACATTTAACATTCTAGATTTTCTTAGTAAAATGCAACAGTTTAATGTGAACAAAATAGAAAGCACTGAATAAATTGCAAAATTAAGAATTCATACTGAAAGAATGAATCGATGCATACAAGAGAACCATCTGTTTGACTCTGAGATTCCCCTTTTACTCTCTGGTTCTGTAAACCAGTTATGGACAGTTGCATGTCTGTTGGCTAATTTCAAGGGGCCACTAGTCCAAGCCTGGTCCGTTTTAACATTTGATTGAACACGTTCAGTATTTTTTTGCTTCACAGGAAGTGGCTAAAGTATAACTGATCAACTTTGTCTTTTACTTCATTCCATATACATATCTTGGTTGAAGTATACTGTTTCTATTAAAGTGGTAGTCATTGGGGGCACCAAACAAATCTGAAAAAAAGAAAATAATAAGTTAATTTTATATTATCTAACAATATTTAGAATGATTTTGATTCACTTCATAACAAGTTATTTCTATATGAATTGTATGAATATTGAAAAAGTATTGTATATTATATTGTTTTGCATTCAGTTACATATAGCATTATATAGCAAATAAATACTCATTACTGTCAGCTGAGGTGGGTCTTCATTTTTTTCTTTTGTGACCTGTAACATTTTCCAGTCACCTGGCTGCCCTCATTAAAAGTTTAACTGGAAAATATTTATGATGACGTTGTTTTAATAATTATTTTAATAATACTACTAATAATAATACAATTTCTAACAATAAATGGTTCGGAACGGGCGGTTATCTTTTTACTTTCTGCTCTTTTCTATGTCTATTCTATTATCTTCCTATCAAGTTCTGACCTCCGTCCATTGATGTCACTATAAGCACTTTTTCACCTACTCATATATTTCAAAATCATCGACTGAGATAATTATTACAGAGAATATGGTACTCCAGTTTGTTGGAGAACTGATCATCTGGCACATTATAAATCACAAGCAGGTGAAATTAATTGAATAAGGCCCCCTATATAAACTGTTTGTTTTATCATACTTCTACTGACACTTGGTATCATAGTGCATTTGAGCAAACATTTGGAAATTGTAACCAATAGATAGTTAATAAGTATGGCCTAAAACTGTACAGGAGGTGATAACAAGTTCAATTACAGGGGTCTGGAAAGGGATTTTATTGATGTGCAAAAGTATGTGTAACGAATATCAGTGAGAATATAGACTACAAAAGCGTTTACTCACCTTAAAATTACGTTCTGGATGTATCCTTCACTGGACTATTTAAATCACTTGTTGATGGATTTATCACCAGAATACTTTTTATTGGATTTTATGGGGTTTTCAACAAATGAAAAGGTAAGTGGGATAATCAGATCAAGAATGGACTCAGTAGTTGCTAAAGTAATCTGTGCTCACTTAGCCTCGTTCTGGATAATCTATGAATATTCATGAGTCAATATTAAGAAAGGCCTGTCACCCATTTTTTCCTGGGTATAACCAGTTTTGTATACCTCCCTCCATCCGAATATCATCGAATGGTGAAGTAGAGTAAAATTAACTACTAAAGAGATAAAACTGTGTCTGCTTCATGGAGAATAATCAAAATGGCAACAAGAAGAATACTATAAAATGTTTATTTACATGATCAAACAAAATTCAACAAAAATAGATTGTTACACAATAAAACAATACAAATACAAAATTGTTTAAGCTACATTTATAATAACCTTAATATGTTAAATCTGTAATATACTGAACCTGAATTCTGCTTTAGTATTTATATAGAATTTTATTCCTGATTTTACCAAATATGCCTTTTTGATCATTACATTTCTCTTTTATGTTTTGTGCCATATCTTAAACTCTTTTTTTCCTTTCTTTTAATCTGCCATCAGCAAATTAAATATGAGACTATACTGCTACACATTTAGATTAATGCTGAATATATCATGTATAAGAATCTGAATGGTTTCAGCACATTGTAAAGCCTTTTAAAGCATAGATGCATAAAAAATGTTTTTTTAACCATTTACTTGAATATTAATTAACTCCGCTGTTAAAAATGGCACGAACTATTTTCAACAAAATAAACTGCTGCCCACTTATTGAGAAATTGAAAAATAGAAAGTGCATTTAAATAAAAAAAAATAGAAAAAGGAATGGACCAAGCAGTAGTGCATTGTTACGTTGGTAATTTTCTTCCACATTTTTTTTTAACTGGGTGGAAGTGCAACATCAATGCGTTTTTTGGAGTGAACATCTTTATAAACTGTTTTCTTGAAAATATAATGCACTACGAAATTAAAGGGACACAGCAATGCTGATTTGCTAAAAACTTGCAGCGTTTCTACATAACTTGCATTGTGCAATCCTTAATATTAATTATAAGAATAGTCCAAAAGCAATTTTTATTACATATTACTGTTTTTAAAATATATTGCACCAATAATATATCTTAAAGGGACACTGTCCGTAAGTAAGCAGATATTGAGCATAACCAAATAACCGTCTGACTTTTATTCAGTGAAATGTATACATGACAACATGAGCATAGACCCTAAGAAGTCTGTAGTAATACATTTGTGAGTTTGAAAAAAAAAAAGCTTTAATTATTATTTGTAAATAAAGTGGGACCCACCGTATTTACCTTTTTTTGCGATCACGTGACTTCCATTAGCGCATTAGGTTTTCACCGTAGTATGTATTGCGTTATATGTATAGCCCGGTTAGCTCAGTCAGGAGCGACGTCGACTTACTTTATGCTCACGCTCACTATTATTACCGCGAGTGTAATTTTAGTTTGGGCTGCGAGTTCAAACGCCCGAAGCGGTTTCTCTTTTTTTTATACCGCGATTGAATTCCGTCAAACAATCTTACTTTTAATTAGTAAATATTCAATAATGTTTGGTGTGTGATGTTTGCGAACATAATTAGTGTGTGTTTTATAAGCTAAAATTTACGGACATTGTCCCTTTAAATTTTGGTAAAATAAAGAAGAAGAACATGGAAATTCCACAAAAAACAGGTTTTCCATTTGAAATGCTATTACAGTACAGGTAAGATGAAAATGACAAGGCAAGTTTTGTTGCAATATCTCATTCCCAACTAAAGTTAATGAGCGGAAATCATTTTTCTATTTTTAGTAACAATTACCTTGATCTTGACCCCAAAGACCCTAAATGCAATCCAAAACTTCCTTTTGATATAAGCTACCTACACAGCAAGTTTCATCCTAATATCTCATTCCTTAATTAAGTTATTGAGCGGAAAACAGTTTTTCTATTTTTAGTCACAGTGACCAAACATATCTTTTATTTAAAAAAATAGACATTCTGCCCATGAGTTCACAAATATCAATATATACAGAATTACATGCATATGATATACAGTTCCAGTAACTGACAATATATTAGTATGCATAAACTGAGTTGATACTATTATGGATTTATATATGAGATTTTCTTTTTTCAAACAATTTAAAAAAAAAAAACATAACAAAAGAAAATGTACATTGAGATAAATAATTATAGAACATAAACAGAAATATTCCAATTCTGTTGAAAAAATATATTAAGAGTAGAGAAAAGTGGGTTATTTATGGCAATATGTATTATCACGTTTCTTAAATCTCTTAAAAATGTATGTGGATAGATTTTTTATTGTTTTAATCTTTGTTTAATCTCAACATACCACAACATACACCAACAAGAGCACTCCTAACGGTGCATTATATGCCCGTTTCCTAACGTTTTTGTTAACAGTATTTACTAGGTGTCAGGTTAAATGTTGACCTTCTAACAAAAAAATAACTGATAGGGGATGTTGTTTAACCAATAGCACTATTTGTATAAGAATGTAGATCAAATATTCGTGCATAACAGCTGGGAAGGAATTTGTCATGACCAGGTCACAGTTGACCTACTAAGCTTAAAATTAATAGAGGTTGTTGCTTTAACATGGGTACTATTTCTGTAAAGTTTCAAAATTGTAGGTCTAATAGTTACAAGTTACAGTGAGGAAAATGTCTTAGGATTCAGATATTGCACCTATGAAGTTTAAAAAGTGTGGGTATATTTCCGGGATTGTCATTTGCAATGTATATGTTCATATGAAGACATGGTGACCTTGACCTTTGACCTACTAAGCCTAAAAGTGATAGGGTTCCTCCTGTCCCCAAGGGCAATGTATCTACAAGGTTTCATGAGTGTAGGTATTATACTCTTGGAGTTATCACTTGGAATATGTACTGGATACCTTGATATTTGACCTAGTGACCCCAAAAGCAACAGGGTTTCTCCTCTGACCAAACGCCATGAAGTTTCATGAGTGTGAGTGTTGTGGTTTCACAGTTATTTGGCGGAATGTGTATTTCCATATAAAGTCATAGTGAACTTGACATTTGGCCTACTTACCATATAGACAATAAGGTTCTTTCTCTTGCCAACGCCAATGCACATGAAATTTCATCAGTGGAGATGTTAGGGTTTTGATGTTATTGCACAGAATGCATATTACCATATAAGATCATAGCGACCTTGACCATTGACCTGCTAAGCCTAATGAAATACAATAATTTCTCTTACCAATTGCAATGTACCATGAGTGTAGGTTATGGTTTAAAAATGCCTATTTCCATATAATGTCACGGGTGACCTTGATCTTTGACCAAATGACCCAAAATCAATAGGGTTCCTCCTCTCACGAAAGTCATTATACCTATAAAATGTCTTGAGTGTGAGTGTTATAGTTTCGAAGTTATTGCGAGGAATGGCCACCTTGACCTTTGTCCCAGTGAACCATAATCAATAGAGTTCCTCCTCTCACCAAAGGCATGAAGTTTTGTAAGTGTGGGTATTATGGTTTCGAAGTTATCATTTCCTCCGCTCATCTAGGGCAATCTACCTATAGTTTCATGAATTGAATTGAATGTTGTTTAACGGCTCATCAACAAAGTACAGGTTATTTAGAGCCGCCCCAGAGAGAGGGGAATCCGGGAACCTGCCCTACTCTTATTATCGAATAGATTCCTATGGTTCTTTAACGTGCTCGGAGGATGGACCGATACACGGGACCGCCCGGTTTACGTCCCCATCCGACGGACGGGGCTAAGGGAAAGTGTCTTGCCCAAGAACACAACGACGGAACTCAGTGGCACCACTGAGGATTGAACCCGGGGCCTCCAGTTTCATGAGTGTAGGTGTAATGTTCAAAGTTATCATCCGGAATGCGTTTGTCTGTATAAGGTGACAGTGACCTTGACCTTTGACCCACTGACCCCAAAAACAATAGGATCCTCCTCTCACCTACGGCAATGTACGTATGAAGTTTCATGAGTGTATGTGTAATGGTTTTAGAGTTACCATCCGGTATACGCAATTGTTTACGAACGGACGGACGGACCTTGAAGATCTACTGATAGTTTTTTAATAGCTAGATCAACATGTGAAGTTTCATGGTAATCTGTCAAGTAGTTTCTGAGGAGTAGTCGTTACAATTATTTACTATATAACTCTATGTAAACAAAGATGGCCGCAGCAGCCATGTTTAATGTCAAATCAGTCATTTTCAACAGAGACCAACATCATGTCATGCTGGTCATTTTAGAAAAAGTCCCATATCGATATCACTTATAGTTAAGAAGCAGTCGCTACAAACTTGTTTTTCAAAAAGTATAAACCATTAGCTTTGGTGGCCATCTTGGATTTCATATCAACATGAATTTTTGCTAGGATCAACTAGACATCATGGGCATTATTTCTGTAAAGTTTCATGAAAATCCATTCAGTTATTTCAGAGAAGTAGTCTCTATAAAAACGTTTACGGACGGACAGATTTTAAAAAATCTATTTTTAGCTGTGGCAGCCATATTGAATTTCCAGCTGACCTGACATTTTGCTAGGATCAACTAGATATCAAGAGCAACATTCCTGTCAAGTTTCATGAAACTCCGTGAAGTAGTTTCAGAGGAGTAGTCGCTACATGCTTTTACAAAATAACTCTGGTAAACAAAGATTTCCGCTGGCAGTCATGTTTAACGTTGAATCATAATGATTTTCGACAATGACCAACCTCATGTCAGGCTGATGATTATAGTTTCAGAGGAGTAGTCGCTACAAGTTTTAAACTCTTATGTAAACAAAGATGGTCGCCAAGATTAATGCCAAATCTAATAAGTTACTACAAGGATCAACATAAGTCATGCTGATCATTTTAGAAAAAGTTCCATATCAATATCACTTATAGTTTTCAAGAAGTAGTCACTACAAAGTAACTAATCAAAGATGGCTGCTGGCAGCAATGTTTAATGGCGAATCAAAATAATTTTCGACAAGGACCAACATCATGGCATGCTGATCATTTTAGAAAAAGTCCCATATCAATATCACTTAAAGTTTTCAATAAGTATTCACTATAAACTTGCTTTTTTAAAAAGCTATATTTAGCCATGGCGGCCATCTTGAACTTTCGACCGACCTGAAATTTTAAAATCCGTCAAGTAGTTTCAGAGGAGTAGTCGCTACAATGTTTTACTATTGAACTCCATGTAAACAAAAGATGGCCGTGGCAGCCATGTTAAACGTTGGATCAAAACAATTTTTAACAAGGACCAACATCATTTAATGCTGATTATTTTAGAAAAAGTTCCATAAAAATATCACTTATAGTTTTCTAGAAGTAGTCGCAACAAACTTGTTGTTTTTTTTAATTTATTTTTAGCTTTGGCGCCAATCTTGCATTTCGCATCAATGTGAGTTTGTGCCAGGATTAACTACACATCATGGGCAACATTCCTGTAGTTTCATGCAGTCGTTTCAGAGTAGGCTGATCTTTCATCAGTAGAGCTAATAAATGGCCAGAGGAGGCTCTTGATTTTCTTTTTTGTCATTATTAGGCCTGTATTGGCAATGCCAAAACACATCTCTTCTGCAATTTTAAGGCAATAATTCCTGAATGAAATGATTGTTTCTTATCAGGCAAAAAAACATAGGTCTGCGAAATGCCATGCTCGATGACAGTGTTAGCGAACTGTAAAGAGTATTAAAGGCAAAATTAAAAGATGAATGGTTTATACTTGCCTAATTTGCTAGCGAAACTCCTCAAATTCGTAATCGTGACAGTGTGAGTTATGTACGCAACATTTAGGGGGGAAAATTAAACAAGAGGCCCTCTTGGGCCTGTGATCTTGGGATTGTGGACGCTCTACTTGCTAAAACAGTTCTTATATGGTAAAGATCAGATAAACAAGAGGCCCAAGAGGGACTGTGGACGCTCTACTGGTTAATATGGCTCTTATAACACCAATCAAGCGAGTAGCTTTCGTCTTAAAGAGGCAAGATATTGCATTTTTAACTAAATCAAGAGCCATAACTCCGCCATTTCTGGTCCGATCTGACTGGTTTTCGAACTTGGCCAGTAGAGATAATAAAAATAAAAATAAATAAAAATAAAAAATAAAATATTTTAAAAAAATAAACGAAATATAAAAATAATAAAAGAAAAAAAGGTAAACAATCTGGTAAAGTTTTGTTAAGATCAGATGAAAAATGAAGGCACTATCCCCTTAACAAGGCAAAATATAGCATATTTAACGAAATAAAGGGCAATGACTCAGCTGTTACTGGTTCGATTTAGCTGGTTTTCGAACTTGTTCGAGCTTTTATTGACATTAACAATTTCTTAAAGTTTGGTAAAGATCAGATGAAAAATGAAGGCCCTATCGTCTTAACGAGGAAAAGTATAGCATTTTTAACTAAATCAAGGACCATAACTCCGCTGTTACTGGTTGATCTGGTAGGTTTTCGAACTTATCCGAGTTTTATTGACACTAACAATCTGGTAAAGTTTAGTAAAGATCGGATGAAAAATGGAGGCTCTATCGTCTTAATGAGGCAAAATATAGCATTTTTAACTAAATCATGGGCCATAAATCCGCTGTTACTGGTCCAATCTGGCTGGTTTTCGAACTTGTCCGAGCTTTTATTGACATTAACAATCTGGTATAGTTTGGTAAAGATCAGATGAAAAATGAAGGCCCTATCGTCTTAACGAGACAAAAGTTAACGACGGACGACGGACGGACGGACGGACGACGGAAAACTCGGCATCCCATAAGCTCTGCTGGCCTTCGGCCAGTACAGCTAAAAATGAAGTAACTACAGATTTAACAAAGGAAAATACAATATAGCATTTTTCAACAAATCAAGGGCCATGACTCTGTCGTTACTAACAAGATCTGGATGGTTTTCGAACTTGACCAGTAGAGATAATAAAAATGATAAAAATAAAAATAAAAAATAAAATATTTAAAAATAATAAGCCAAATATAAGAATAATAAAAGAAAAAAAAGTAAAAATATCTGCTAAAGTTTGGTTAAGATCAGATGAAAAATGAAGGCCCTATCGTCTTAACGAGACAAAAGTTAACGACGGACGACGGACGGACGGACGGACGACGGAAAACTCGGCATCCCATAAGCTCTGCTGGCCTTCGGCCAGTACAGCTAAAAATGAAGTAACTACAGATTTAACAAAGGAAAATACAATATAGCATTTTTCAACAAATCAAGGGCCATGACTCTGTCGTTACTAACAAGATCTGGATGGTTTTCGAACTTGACCAGTAGAGATAATAAAAATAAAAAAAATAAAAATAAAAAATAAAATATTTAAAAAAAATAAGCCAAATATAAGAATAATAAAAGAAAAAAAAGTAAAAAAATCTGGTAAAGTTTGGTTAAGATCAGATGAAAAATGAAGGCACTATCCCCTTAACAAGGCAAAATATAGCATATTTAACGAAATAAAGGGCAATAACTCCGCTGTTACTGGTTCGATTTAGCTGGTTTTCGAACTTGTTCGAGTTTTTATTGACATTAACAATTTGTTAAAGTTTGGTAAAGATCAGATGAAAAATGAAGGCCCTATCGTCTTAACGAGGAAAAATATAACATTTTTAACTAAATCAAGGACCATAACTCCGCTGTTACTGGTTCGATCTGGTTGGTTTTCGTACTTATCCGAGCTTTTATTGACACTAACAATCTGGTAAAGTTTAGTAAAGATCGGATGAAAAATGGAGGCTCTATCGTCTTAACGAGGCAAAATATAGCATTTTTAACTAAATCATGGGCCATAACTCCGCTGTTACTGGTCCAATCTGACTGGTTTCCGAACTTGTCCGAGCTATCATTGACATTAACAATCTGGTAAAGTTTGGTAAAGATCGGATAAAATATGAATACCCTGCCGTCTTAACGAGGCAAAATAGAGCATTTTTAACTAAATCAAGGCCATAACTCAGCTGTTACTGGTCCGATTTGGCTGGTTTTCGAACTTGTCCGAGCTTTCATTGACGTTAACAATCTGGTAGAGTTTGGTAAAGATCAGATGAAAAATGAAGGCCCTATCGTCTTAACGAGACAAAAGTTAACGACGGACGACGGACGGACGGACGGACGACGGAAAACTCGGCATCCCATAAGCTCTGCTGGCCTTCGGCCAGTACAGCTAAAAATGAAGTAACTACAGATTTAACAAAGGAAAATACAATATAGCATTTTTCAACAAATCAAGGGCCATAACTCTGTCGTTACTAACAAGATCTGGCTGGTTTTCGAACTTGGCCAGTAGAGATAATAAAAATAAAAAAAATAAAAATAAAAAATAAAATATTTAAAAAAAATAAACCAAATATAAGAATAATAAAAGAAAAAAAAGTAAAAAAATCTGGTAAAGTTTGGTTAAGATCAGATGAAAAATGAAGGCACTATCCCCTTAACAAGGCAAAATATAGCATATTTAACGAAATAAAGGGCAATAACTCCGCTGTTACTGGTTCGATTTAGCTGGTTTTCGAACTTGTTCGAGTTTTTATTGACATTAACAATTTGTTAAAGTTTGGTAAAGATCAGATGAAAAATGAAGGCCCTATCGTCTTAACGAGGAAAAATATAACATTTTTAACTAAATCAAGGACCATAACTCCGCTGTTACTGGTTCGATCTGGTTGGTTTTCGTACTTATCCGAACTTTTATTGACACTAACAATCTGGTAAAGTTTAGTAAAGATCGGATGAAAAATGGAGGCTCTATCGTCTTAACGAGGCAAAATATAGCATTTTTAACTAAATCATGGGCCATAACTCCGCTGTTACTGGTCCAATCTGACTGGTTTCCGAACTTGTCCGAGCTATCATTGACATTAACAATCTGGTAAAGTTTGGTAAAGATCGGATAAAAAATGAACACCCTGCCGTCTTAACGATGCAAAATAGAGCATTTTTAACTAAATCAAGGCCATAACTCAGCTGTTACTGGTCCGATTTGGCTGGTTTTCGAACTTTTCCGAGCTTTCATTGACGTTAACAATCTGGTATAGTTTGGTAAAGATCAGATGAAAATTGAAGGTCCTATCGTCTTAACGAGACAAAAGTTAACGACGGACGACGGACGGACGGACGGACGGACGACGGACAACTCGGCATCCCATAAGCTCTGCTAGCCTTCGGCCAGTACAGCTAAAAATGAAGTAACTACATATTTAACAAAGGAAAATACAATATAGCATTTTTCAACAAATCAAGGGCCATAACTCTGTCGTTACTAACAAGAACTAGCTGATTTTCGAAATTGTCCAAGATTTTATTGATATACCGAGCATTGCACAACTTGACATCATACTGAGACGTTCTGCCAAATTTCATAGAAATCCAACAAGCCGTTTAGGAGGAGTAGCGCCGACAAGAAATTGAAAGTAAAAAGTCAAAGGGCCATAACTCCGTCAAAAATCGGCGAACTGGAACAAAAGCGCGATATGCACAACTAGACATCTTACCGATGCTTCCTGCCAAGTTTTGTCGAAATCCAACAAGGCATTTAGGAGGAGTAGCGTTGAGAAGAAATTAAATGTAAAGAGGCTGTAACTCCATCAAAAATCAACGAACCAGAAAAAAACGCAATAGGCACAACTAGAAATCATAGCTTCCTATTAAGTTTCATCAAATCCAAGTGTTAACAAAAAAAAAAATAAAAAAAAAATAAATAAAGGTAATTAAAAAGAAAATGAAAGAAAAAAAAGAGGCCCAAGAGGCACAGTACCAAATGCTTGCCTGATGTCGAAGTATCTGGCCTCTAAACCACTGAACAAACAAGAGGCCCAAGAGGGCATGTGGACGCTCTACTTGCTTATATGGCTCTTATAACATCAATCAATCGAGTGACTATCGTCTTAAAGAGGCAAGCTATAGCATTTTTAACTAAATCAAAAGCCATAACTCCGCCCTTACTGGTCCGATCTGGCTTTCGAATTTGGCCAGTAGAGATAATAAAAAAAAAAAAAAAAAAAAAAAAAAAAATATATATATATATATAAAATAATTTTAAAAAAAAACATTTAAAAAAAAAATTAAAAAAAAAAAGAAATATAAAATAATATAAAAAAATAATTCAAAAAGCTGGTAAATTTTGGTAAAGATCAGATGAAAAATGAAGGTCATATTGCCTTAACAAGGCAAAATATAGCATATTTAACGAAATCGATGGGCCATAACTCCCCTGTTACTGATCCGATTTGGCTGGTTTTCGAACTTATCCGAGCTTTTATTGACATTAAAAATCTGATAAATTTGGTAAATATCGGATGAATAATGAAGGCCCTATCGTCTTAACGGTGCAAAATATAGCATTTTTAACTAAATCAAGGGCCATAACTCCGCTGTTACTGATCCGATGTGGTTGGTTTTCAAAGATACCCGAGCTTTTATTGACACTAACAATCTGGTCAAGTTTGGTAAAGATCGGATGAAAAAAGAAGACTCTATCGTCTTAACGAAGCAAAATATAGCACTTTAACTAAATCAAGGGCCATAAATCCATTGTTACTGGTTTGATATAGCTGGTTTTCGAACTTGTCCGTGCTATCATTGACATAAACAATCTGGTAAAGTTTGGTAAAGATCAGATAAAATGTGAACTCACTATCGTTTTAACGAGGCAAAATATAGCATTTTTAAATAAATCAAGGGCCATAACTCCGCTGTTATTGGTCCAATTTGGCTGATTTTCGAACTTGTCCGAGCTGTCATTGACATTAACAATCTGGTAAAGTTCGGTAAAGATCAGATGAAAAATGAAGGCCCTATCGTCTTAACGAGACAAAAGATAACGAAGGACGGTCGGAAGACGGACAACTCGGCATCCCATAATCTCTGCTGGCCTTCGGTCAGTAGCTGGCCTTCGGTCAGTAGAGCTAAAATTAAAAAAATTAAAAAAACATTTAAAAAAAAGAAAAATCTGGTAAAGTTTAGTAAAGATTAGATGAAAAATGAAGGCCCTATTGCCTTAAAGGGAATGTAGCGATACAGCCAAACAAGCTCTGTTATTGAGAGTTCTGAAAAACTTGGAATAATGTGAAAGAATTATCGAAATCGGATAATAAACAAAAAAGATATGACCAATTAAAAGTTGTTCTGAAACGAATATGGGAGCCGCCATTTTTAAAACTATGACGTCACAGTTCCATATTACCATATATGGCATATTGATAAATATCATTTAAAACGAAGAAAATCACTGCAAGTGAATGATTTTTTTTACTGGCCATAGTAAGCATTATTGCCATTAAATATTACATATTTTTCATGTAGTTGCTGTCATTTTTAGCTCTACTGGCCAGCAGAGCCTATGCGATGGCGAGTTGTCCATCGTCCGTCCGTCCGTCCGTCGTTAACTATTGTCTTGTTACCACGATAGGGCCTTCATTTTTCATCCCATCTTTACCAAACTTTAACAGGATGTTAATATCAATGAAAGCTCGGACA
>JAWPHD010018526.1:0-39497 GCA_037043455.1 Cyrtodaria siliqua | reverse complement strand
GACCTAAAGGCTACAAGGTAAGTCTATGTAAAAATCAATGGGATTGACTGTGACCTAAACACTTACCCTAAGACCGAGATTTCTCATGTTACCTTCAATAGTTCTGCACCAGTCTACCATCTGAGGCCTGTAATATAAACTAAATTCGTTCAAATGACTGTTTATAACACATTGTGAAGTAACTTTATCCAATATGTTGAACAGAATATTGTTATAATCTAGTCACTATCATCATGACATATTCATCATCATCTGTCATATTCATCATCATCTGACATATTCATCATCATCTTTCATATTCATCATCATCTGACATATTCATCATCATCTGTCATATTCATCATCATCTGTCATATTCATCATCATCTGACATATTCATCATCATCATCTGACATATTCATCATCCTATGTCATATTCATCATCATCTGTCATATTCATCATCATCTGACATATTCATCATTGACATATTCATCATCCTATGTCATATTCATCATCATCTGTCATATTCATCATCATCTGACATATTCATCATTGACATATTCATCATCATCTGACATATTCATCATCATCTGACATATTCATTATCATCCAACATTATCATCATCATCTGACATATTCATCATCATCTAGACATTATCATCATCATCTGATCATGACATAATCATCATCTTAAATCACCTGTCATCATCAAGTTGTCAGAGCCTCCAAGGTGGTCTTGCCCAAAAAAGTATATGGTTAATAACTGTATTGAAATTACCGAATTTGCAATAGTACATAATGGTCGCAAACACATTGAATAGAATTGTAAGTCCCATCATTTTTGACGGTTTAACATCACAAAACTAGATTTGCAACTGGTTTTGCACTATTTTTGGCATACATTTCTATTGACAATCACTCAGATTGCAGATTGCAAAGTACTTTAGAATATGAATTCATTTTGTTTCAATTGTTTTTTATAAAGTTGATTAGAAAAAGAATATAGTTACCTATTTGGTGCTGTTAGTTCTATCGTCCGGTCTGACAGGAATATACAGAATGTGTAGGTGGTGTTAGTCCTGCCCAGAGTGAAGGATAAGCTTTCAAAGGTCGAGAGGTCATAGCAACCGATTGGTTGACTCCTGAACACGCTCTCTTCTGTTTCATACAACTCAAGATATGGTTTCCGGTTTCGTGTTCCAAAAACGTACCATCTATTGGGTTCCAGTTTCTGAAATATACAAATAATTTTGCATCCTCAAATTATCATCCAGTTGTCAGATCACTGCTAAAAATAAACTTTCATTTATAAAATGTATGGACATAACCTGTTTATATCTTTGGACACATAGAGAGATAGTAAAGAGGCTGTGTCTAAAACCTTCTCGCCTCTCATCGCTGCTGGTTTGAATCCCACTGGGAGCTCGACTTGTTAAATGAGAAAGTGTTGATTTTTATGGATGGTGGGAGGTATACAGTACTGGAACTACCCATGGTGTAGTCTGCCTCTACCACATGGATGGCGGGAGGTATACAGTACTGGAACTACCCATGGTGTAGTCTGCCTCTACCACATGGATGGCGGGAGGTATACAGTACTGGAACTACCCATGGTGTAGTCTGCCTCTACCACATGGATGGCGGGAGGTATACAGTACTGGAACTACCCATTGTGTAGACTGCCTCTACCACATGGATGGCGGGAGGTATACAGTACTGGAACTACCCATGGTGTAGTCTGCCCCTACCACATGGATGGCGGGAGGTATACAGTACTGGAACTACCCATGGTGTAGTCTGCCCCTACCACATGGATGGCAGGAGGTATACAGTACTGGAACTACCCATGGTGTAGTCTGCCTCTACCACATGGATGGCGGGAGGTATACAGTACTGGAACTACCCATGGTGTAGTCTGCCCCTACCACATGGATGGCAGGAGGTATACAGTACTGGAACTACCCATGGTGTAGTCTGCCTCTACCACATGGATGGCGGGAGGTATACAGTAATGGAACTACCCATTGTGTAGACTGCCTCTACCACATGGATGGCGGGAGGTATACAGTACTGGAACTACCCATGGTGTAGTCTGCCTCTACCACAAAAAAATGGTGTACTAAAAATGACGTAAAACACCACATTCAAACAAAATGGACAGAATAGAATTGCGTGGCATGTAGAAAATATGTTTGAACTTCTGCTACATAATTAATGCATCGAGAAAACAAAAACAAATCAAGGTTAAAGAGGAAAAGGTATCTTAAATTGATACTAAAAATAGCATAGGGTTTTGAAATGTTTTTCATGGATATTATTGTCACCTATACTATTCTTGTGTAACTGAATTAATGCACCTATGGACAGACCGAGGAACTGGCAATGTGATTTAGGCATACCTTCCCTGCGTGTCCTTAATATAAGAGCCATGGTGTAAGTTTGACAGCCACTGACATAATGGACCAGGCAGAAAACAAGAGAGTGAGTTTAACATAAGAACGAATCTTTATGTGAGGAAGCTATCCAGCTGGCTTGCGGAACGTCGGTGGTTCTACCCAGGTGCCCGCCTGGGCACGAAAATTGTCCGGAGGGGCACTTGGGGTCTTCCTCCACCAGTGGAAGCTGGAAAGTCGCCATATGACCTTAACTGTTGGTGCGACAATAAAATCCAATTCAATTCAATTAACATAAGAACTGAAAGTCACTGGAGCATGAAAAGTAAGTAGATCATGCAAAACAAATTGATTTTGTTGTGTAGATCCCAAGATACATTTGCAGTCCAATTTGGATGGCATAGTCAGTGGTGTAGCATGACTACACATCAGGTAAATAAAACAACGTCAAAACCGATGATTTGCCTCGTCTTCTTTTAAAAAAACTCGGAGAGGCATGCCCCCACCACTAGCGCTAAGTAAAAGTACAGTACCTTATAATACACATCATTTCAGACACAGCTATGTCACTAAAAGTCCTAGATTGATTGATTGAATTGGGGTTTTACGGCGCACCAACACAAGAAAGGTTATACGGCGCCAAACAGGGATGAATATGCCAGACTCATCCTCCATTTACATCTAAATAAAATATGGAGAATGGGCCTAGAACCTTCTAACCTGCAGAACTGCAGAGTTGCTGCAAATTCTATTGTAGACACTCCATTTACGATACAGCCACGTTTCCACATTTGCATATGCGGTGTCATGAAGAAGACCTTGACTGAGCATGATAAAATAAAAAAAAATGAACATGAAGTGGGGGAGTCCTACCCCTCTGCCTCTAGCGGGATTTGCAGTGGTAGTATTCTACCCCGGCAACCACACGGGGAGTTAAAAAAAATAAAAATTCCAAGAAGAAAATTAGAAAATAAGTTAAAAGCAAAAGGACATTTAATTGGTATCGATGATCTTCAAGTCCCCTTGATCGATCAGTAACCAGATCTGGCACGATATAAACCCTCTGGAATATTTATTATAAGTTGTGCCTTTTTAAAGTGTTTTATATTTGATTTCTCAAGTGTTAGTTTTCTGGTTTTTATCTGCTTTATAAACAGATATCAAGATAAAAATTGGCTTCTCTTATGTTGTACATAGATAACATTTGATTATTTTGTTTAATGTGAAAATGATAATTTCATTTCCAACTTTGTAGTGGTAACCTTTTATGATCGAAACATACATAAAACTTAAACAGCAATAAAATCTTCCACAGCAAATTTAGTGCGGGAAACTGTCCCATCTCATGCCACTTGGATCTTGGTATTGAAAGATTCGACCCTTGGACCAGATAGCTGAAACTATTTTGTGAGTCAGATGAAATGGCTGAAGTGGTGTTTGAATGACTTCAGCCATTTTATTCTAAGGTTCCAGAGGCAGATCCAGGTTTTAAGATAATTTGTGGTGGAGGGTTATGTTATAAGGGGGGAAAAACAAAAGCAAAAAAAACACTAAAAAACAAACAAATAAGGGTCGAATCCCATTTCAAACAACCTTCATGGCAGTTCAAATTTGATTACTTCCAATTAAGGGGGCATACCACATTAATTTTAAGGTGCAGGAAGGCAGTTGTGGGTCCAAGTACAGTTTTTTAGAGAAAAACACCTCCATTTTCATAATGGGTGGGAGGGGAGGTTTTAGCTGGTTCCCACTGCCCTAGATATCCTTTCTCTCCACTATCCACCCAACCATCTCCTAACCTGGAATCTTACCCAATAAATCAATTATAATCAAGTTAACTGTGTAATATGCTTAATTTAACAACTTATTATTACACTCCTCATTTTTTTTTATAGAATGGCAAATATGTTGTATGGGGACTGGCGTGGTCCAGTGGATGGCACGGTTGACTTGAAATCTTAAGGACCCAGGTTCGAGCCTCACCGACATCACTGAGTTTTATAGGGTGTGTTTTAACTTCTTTTTTTTTAATTTAACTGTTAGCAAAGCCCATTTCAATTAGTGGTAATATTAAACTTTATGATTTAGCAATAAAAAAAAAAAAATTGTCGAGTTTCCAGAACAAAAGTTTTCATAAAAAATAATTAAACCAGGGTAATGCAGCTTAAGTTAAATGCAAAATTGCACATTTCAAATGAAACTGAAGCACATTATGAGCTTTTATTTGTATCGGTAAAAACATTAATCACTCTCCCACATAACCCCAAGTCCTTTAAAATAAATGACAAAAAGCAATGTAAAATAAGAATATGTTTACCTCTAACTAGAAATAATAGTTATTTTATTATTTTTATTAAAAAAATAAATAAAGTCTTTCTTCGGTTCTGGTTTTAATTGTTATAGAAAATTAATTACAACAACTTATGTAAACATGATCTGCACTGTAAAGGCCGTTTCACATACACACCGAAACGAAACCGAGCCGTTTTTTGTCGTTTCGGAATCGGCTAGTGCTTTCACATAAAAGCCGAATTTTGATCCAACCCTTAAAAATAGCGACCTATTTGAGACCGAATCCAAAAAAAATTAGAAATCCAATTTGTGCATGTTTTCGTTTCGCTTTCATTTCAGTTTCAGTTTCGGCGTATATATGGAAACCCTCGTTTGCGGTAATACATCCTAATTTTTTCGGTTCAATTTCTTTTTGGTTTCAGTGTATATGTGAAATGACCTTTACTGAAACTGCAGCCTAAAGGTACACTTCAAAAGGTGCTATTGCTTATCTAGGTTAAAATAATGTCAGCAGCCCCTGGTGCACCTGGATAGCTTTCTGGCGTTTGTGCTTGATTTACATTTACAAAGTTTGTCTGAAAATCCAAAATTGGATCATGTAAAAAAAAAAGGAAATACTAGATCCACCCTTGACATGATCATCCACTTACCCTTTGTCCTAATGAAGTGACAGTCAGCAAACCTATGATTATGGAAATATGTGTATCATTCTTTCTGAAGGGAAATTAATAGGGGACAACGTTTACATTTATTGCGAAAAAGGTAGACTTTAATGCTGGACAAGTGAATTTTCTAATCTCAGCCAGTTACTTGGAGCACTGTAACAGTTTTCTTCCATTGTATTATTTTATGGAACAACCATTACACCCCCTCCCCCATTTTTGCCCCTTCCCCCAACCACCCACCTAAACAAGCACACATAAAGAAACACCCACTCAGTGGTGTGGTTTGCATTTCTGAGGTTTGTAGGCTAGATTATTGCTTGTCTGTTTAAATATTGTGAAACCCTTAAACCGCTAAGCATGACTATAATAGCCTTGCATCCATTGTAAACCCAGATCAGCCTGCAAGTAACTCACAATGTACAAAGTCTGGCTGCTGATCAGTCATTTCCCCCAAAACACCCCTTTGTCACATGAATGGAATGGTCTTAATTCAAAGAAAGAACAGTCCATTATATATATGTAGGGGGTTAAGGGTTAAATATTGTTTAAAGAAGGTAGATCAGGCTTTTTGTGAAAGTCTAGAGTTCTGATTTAAAACTGACAAATAATATATATTTAATCTATTCTAAAGAGACTAAACATGACAAATAAGTCTAAAATTACCCATTTTCTGCACAGAAATATATGCTATCCTAGGTTATGCACCAGGGTTAAGTTACGCATTTTACACCCACTGTATTCAAAATGTAAGGCCATTCAAATTTTAGACCTGAAAAACATTGTGATGTTACCTTATTTTGATTAATACTGATATGACCAGTTTAATGTGAACTGAACATTTTTTAAATTTTAGGTTCTTCTAGAAAAAGCCTTCTTCTTTGATTTATTTACCCCTCGCCCTAACACCCATTCGGCTTCTTTTTTTTTGCATTTTTTGCATTTTTAGCTTTTTCATTTTTCCGACACCCAACTCTGAATTTTACGCACAGGCATACTGGAGTATGCCCTGGTACGCCCCTGGTTATATTTACCAATGGCTTCATGTTATTCAACACCATTCACAATGTACATGTAGCATATAGATTCATTCAATGTTATTCAACATCATTCACAATGTACATGTAGATGTAGCATACAGATTCATTCAATGTTATTCAGCATCATTCACAATGTACATGTAGATGTAGCATACAGATTCATTCAATGTTATTCAACATCATTCACAATGTACATGTAGATGTAGCATACAGTTTCATTCAATGTTATTCAACATCATTCACAATGTACATGTACATGTAGCATACAGATTCATTCAATGTTATTCAACATCATTCACAATGTACATGTACATGTAGCATACAGATTCATTCAATGTTATTCAACATCATTCACAATGTACATGTACATGTAGCATAAAGATTCATTCAATGTTATTCAACAGCATTCACAATGTACATGTAGCATACAGATTCATTCAATGTTATTCAACATCATTCACAATGTACATGTACATGTAGCATACAGATTCATTCAATGTTATTCAACATCATTCACAATGTACATGTAGATGTAGCATACAGATTCATTCAATGTTATTCAACATCATTCACAATGTACATGTAGATGTAGCATATAGATTCATTCAATGTTATTCAGCATCATTCACAATGTACATGTAGATGTAGCATACAGATTCATTCAATGTTATTCAACATCATTCACAATGTACATGTAGCATACAGATTCATTCAATGTTATTCAACATCATTCACAATGTACATGTACATGTAGCATACAGATTCATTCAATGTTATTCAACATCATTCACAATGTACATGTAGATGTAGCATACAGATTCATTCAATGTTATTCAACATCATTCACAATGTACATGTAGCATACAGATTCATTCAATGTTATTCAACATCATTCACAATGTACATGTACATGTAGCATACAGATTCATTCAATGTTATTCAACATCATTCACAATGTACATGTAGATGTAGCATACAGATTCATTCAATGTTATTCAACATCATTCACAATGTACATGTAGATGTAGCATACAGATTCATTCAATGTTATTCAACATCATTCACAATGTACATGTAGATGTAGCATACAGATTCATTCAATGTTATTCAACATCATTCACAATGTACATGTAGATGTAGCATATAGATTCATTCAATGTTATTCAACATCATTCACAATGTACATGTACATGTAGCATACAGATTCATTCAATGTTATTCAACATCATTCACAATGTACATGTAGATGTAGCATACAGATTCATTCAATGTTATTCAACATCATTCACAATGTACATGTAGATGTAGCATACAGATTCATTCAATGTTATTCAACATCATTCACAATGTACATGTAGATGTAGCATACAAATTCATTCAATGTTATTCAACATCATTCATAATGTACATGTAGATGTAGCATACAGATTAATTCAATGTTATTCAACATCATTCAGGGGCTGGCGTGGCGCAGTCGGTAGCGCGGCAGATTTGTAACCGGAGGCCCCGGGTTCAATCCTCCGTGGTGCCACTGAGTTCCGTCGGTGTGTTCTTGGGCAAGACACTTTTCCTTAGCCTCGTCTGTCGGATGGGGACGTAAACCGGGCGGTCCCGTGTATCGGTCTATCCTCCGAGCACGTTAAAGAACCATAGGAATCTATTCGATAATAAGAGTAGGGCAGGTTCCCGGATTCCTATGTATCCTTCCCCTCTCTCTGGGGCGGCTCTAAATAACCTGTACTGTGTTGATGAGCCGTTAAAACAACATTCAATTCAATTCAACATCATTCACAATGTACATGTAGATGTAGCATACAGATTCATTCAATGTTATTCAACATCATTCACAATGTACATGTAGATGTAGAATACAGATTCATTCAATGTTATTCAACATCATTCACAATGTACATGTTGATGTAGCATACAGATTCATTCAATGTTATCCAACATCATTCACAATGTACATGTAGATGTAGCATACAGATTCATTCAATGTTATTCAACATCATTCACAATGTACATGTAGCATAAAGATTCATTCAATGTTATTCAACATCATTCACAATGTACATGTAGATGTAGCATACAGATTCATTCAATGTTATTCAACATCATTCACAATGTACATGTAGATGTAGCATACAGATTCATTCAATGTTATTCAACATCATTCACAATGTACATGTAGATGTAGCATATAGATTCATTCAATGTTATTCAGCATCATTCACAATGTACATGTAGATGTAGCATATAGATTCATTCAATGTTATTCAACATCATTCACAATGTACATGTAGATGTAGCATACAGATTCATTCAATGTTATTCAACATCATTCACAATGTACATGTAGATGTAGCATACAGATTCATTCAATGTTATTCAACATCATTCACAATGTACATGTAGATGTAGCATACAGATTCATTCAATGTTATTCAACATCATTCACAATGTACATGTAGATGTAGCATATAGATTCATTCAATGTTATTCAGCATCATTCACAATGTACATGTAGATGTAGCATATAGATTCATTCAATGTTATTCAACATCATTCACAATGTACATGTAGATGTAGCATACAGATTCATTCAATGTTATTCAACATCATTCACAATGTACATGTACCATAAAGATTCATATCCACTACACAGAGATAGGCAAAATGCACAAACTCATCCAGGCACAACAGGCTAAATACACTTAAAGGGACAATAAGTCTGTAACTTTCAGACTATAAAACACAAAATAATTATTTTGACAAACATAACACTCCAACCATTATTGAATATTAACTTAATAAAAACAAGATTGTATGACCGAATTCAATAACAGTACAAAAAAAAGGAGGTACCGCCTCGTAACCCACACTAAAATTACACTCACGGGTATAAATAATAGTCAAAGGTCGATATAGTGGAGCCTGATACCGATTGAACTAACTGGGCTAAATGTATTATGTAAGAGGTACGTCATTTATATGCTTATACGCTATGGATGTCATGTGATCAGCAGAAAATGTAACCAATGTGGGACCCACAATTAAATAATAAATAAAAACGTCTTTTTTTTCAAACTCACGGATGTCTTACTACAGGTTTATCTGGGTCTATGGTAATGTTTTCATGTATACAGTTCACTGAATAAAAATCAGACAGGTATTTGGCTAGGCTTGATATCTGCTTACTTACAGACAGTGTCCCTTTAAGCAGTCATGGGTGTAACTTGTTTAAGTTATTTTTTAAATAACTTGTTTAGGTTATTACAGTTTTAGGTGTGTTTTTCAAAATAACTGCAACAAGTTATTTTCAGATATGCATTCATTTTCGTCTATTTTTAGATGTGTATTCTATCAAAACCAGCATTGTCCTGTAACATATGATATTTTTACCTGGTTCTTTTACCTTTGTTGCTAACTATTTTGACATTACTTCTTTTATGCAATGTTTAGAAATCGTTTATGCAAGCTCTAGAAGATGGTACATGTTACATAACAAATTGGTAACTAATTGACATTATAAGGCACTCCTACCTAATAGTGCCATCATTATTCAATTAGATTATCAGGTCGTGTTCTGTTTTTACTACCTGGGCTTTAATTATTACTGCATCAACCAGTTTTAATAAGATAAAATCATGGTTTATGAAAGCATCCTAAATAAGGTATTTCACCAAAAGTAAGAGGAATGAAATCTTACTCTGTGTGACAAAGGGAAATAATTTATATCTTGTAGGCCAGAGTTTTTTATTTGTTGGTTTACGGGAGAGCCTGCACTATTTTTGCCCAAATAAAAATAAAAGTTAAAATCCTGATTTTATTTTTATTGCCAGTCTGACTTCGAGTGTAATTATAGTGAAGAATTTGTTCAGGGAAGTTTTGTACCCACACATTTTCCCCTTCCCCACCCAAACCAGGATGTAGCAGGTGTTAAGGACAGGGTTTTGAACTTTCGTCTGTCGCGGTAGTGCTGTGCATTATAAGGCTAAAGCAGGGGTTTTGCATTCAAAAACTAGCTAAGGAAGACAGCGGTCCCAGAGGTTTCACTATATTTTACTACAAATTAGTTTTTATCATAAAAAACGGATGAAAAAATAAGTATCGCATCAAGAATTCTTCTGTTGTTGTTTTCTAAAACATGAAAATAAAAAAATGTCTCAAAAAGTAACTTTTATTTTTAATTTTATTATAGACTCAATGTAAATGCTGGTCTGAATTTTATTTTTATTTCTTAAATAAGTTACACCTTGACTGTTAAGGACATTTCCAACAGTTTCTTCATATTTCACTTTAACCGATATTGCATCAACATAGTTGACCACAGTGCTTTAAAGTTGCAGGTGACTGGTTTTCCAGGTGTATGAAGAGGCCAAATCATAATATTGATAATCCCACTATTTACAAATGTACATGAATGAATTGTTTATAGATGTTGTGAGCATATTGTGATGTTGTATTGTAAACTGGTTTGTCTTGTTCAGTATGAGTGATTGATGGATGTTTGTTTTTCACAGTTCAATAACTTTGCACTCTGAGATTCCCGCCTAATTCTGCAATTAACTTCACTCTTACAAAAGCAGTCGTATTGGGCAGAACTCATACTATTACTTAGAAGATAGTTTTGCATTCACCTCATAGTGAAAGCATTATTTTGGTTCCACAAACCCGGTAAGAATTGTTTACTGTTAATATATTATAATGATATGATATATTTACTACGTGTATTGTATTTAATGAAATTATATTTATCGGGTTGTATTTTATTTGAATTGATTGAATCTGTATTCTATAAGTCACTAACTATAGATAAATTGTTTCAGGTTGCTTACTATGATTAAAAGATGAAAACCTGCAAAACGGAATTTGGAAATAATTAAAACCCCAACTCCCGGCAAAATTTTTATCAGTGTATCAATCAATAACTTCATTGTCTACACTCAGTCTACAGTTAATTGATGCATAATAATGAAATATTAAGTGAAAAATATATAAAAGTTTGAAAAAGTATGTTATTTGTGTACATAGTCGCTCATAGACAGGTATGTGCAAAAAGAGATGTGCATAATTAACTGTAGGAAATGGCTTAAAGCAGCTATCCTGCCAACAACAGCCCAATTTTACAACAAATGTACACTGTTTTTAAACCTACTGACGTTGAAGTATTACATAACTTACATATTTTGAGAATCCAAACTCGAAAGGCAAAACATAAATGGCTTTAACCAGCCACTGGCCAAACCCCGAAAATGAAGCGTTGAATTAAGAGTTTATGACCATCTCATAATTCATTTTATAATCAAAAGAATTTTAAACAAGAGCTGTCGGAGAACAGCGCCAGCTCGACTATTCGATTTTTCGGAGAATAATAAATTTAAAGCTAGTATATACCATCAGAAAACAAGGCTACAACAATGTGGGGTGAGGTTGGGAGCACAATATAACTATGTGTAAGAATTGACCAAAACTACACAGAAATATGTAAAAAAAAAAAAAATAAAAAAAAAAAATCCAGTTTTGAGTAGGGTGCGGGGTTGGGGTGGGAGAGAGGCGGGGGTGGATGGTGGGGGAGTGGGGGTGGTGAGGGCAACATATATGTGAAATTCACAAAAATATGAAGAAAGAAAAAAAAAAAAATCGAGTTTGAGTGGGGATGGGGTAGAGGCTTAGGTTGGGGAGGGTAGGGCAAACATGTGTAATTGACTAAAACAACAAAGAAAATAATATGTAAAAAAAAAAAAAAAAAATCAAGTGGGGCGGGGTGAGAGGCGGGGGTGATTGGAGGGAGGAGGGGGCAACGGGAAGACGGGAAGTTTGCAACATATATGTGTAAGAAATGACTAAAACAACACAGAAATATGTAAAATAAATAAATAAATAGTTTCTAGTGTGTGATGTGTGTAAGAATTGACTAAACAACAAAGAAAAAAAAAAAAAAAATTCAAGTGTTGGATGGGGGGGGGGGGGGGGGGGGGGGGGGGGGGGGGGGATGGGGGGGGGGGGGGGGTTGGGGGGGCAAGGACGGTTGCAACATATATGTGTAAGAATTGACTAAAACAACACACAAATATGTAAAAAAATATATATAATAGTTTCAAGTGGGGAGCAGGGGGGGGGGGGGGGGGTGAGGGTGAGAGGCAGGAGTGGGTTGGGGGTGGGGGGGTGGATAGGGCAACGTATATGTGTAAAAATTGACTAAAACAACAAAGAAATATGTAAAAAAAAAAAAAAAAAAAAGTTTCAAGTCTGGGGCGGGATGGGGGGTGGGGGTGATGGGGTGATAGGCGGGAGTGCGTTGGGGGTTTGGGGGGGGGGGGGGGGGGGGGGGGGCAAGGCAACATATGTGTGTAAGAATCGACTCAAACAACAAAGAAATATGTAAAAAAAAAAAAAAAAAAAATTCCAGTGTGGGGCGTGGTGGGTGGGTGTGATGGGGGTGAGGGGGGGGGGGGGGGGGCAGGGAGGGTTGCAACATATATGTGTAAGAACTGACAAAAGCAACACAGAAATACGTAAAAAAAAAAAAAATATCAGATCTGGGGCGGGGTGGGGGTGGGATGGCGATGGTGAGAGGCGGGGGGGGGGGGGGGGGGGGGGGGGGGGGTGGGGGTGGTGGGGGGGGGGGGGGGGGGTGGGGGTGGTGGGGGCGGGGAGGGTTTGCAACATATATGTGTTAGAACTGACTAAAACAACACAGAAATATGTAAAAAAATATAAAAAAAAAGGGGAGAGGGAGCCCTTGAAGTAATAAGATGCATAATGCTATAACAAATCCCAAACCAAAATTATAGATATATATATAAGCATGCAAACCTAGATCTGCTTTTATTGCACATTTTATGGGCCATCACAATTTGGGTTCCATGGGAGCCCAGAATTTGCAGAAGACATAATTACTTATCCAACCCTTTACAACATACTATAAGGAAACCAATTCCAAAATTTAGTTCAGCTAGGACAAAAAATGTAAGAGATATAGACCTGTAAACACAGCTTACACGCAAAATTTGATGTGAAACAGACATATTTTAAGGGCTATCAGAATTTGGGTTCCATGGGAGCCCAGGGGTTACAGGAACCAAAATTACTTAAGCAGCCCTTACGATAATGCTATAAGGAAGCTAATGGCCAAATTTGGTTGTGCTAGGGTAACAATTGTAAGAGATATAGACTTGTAAACACAGCTTACACGCAAAATTTGATGTGAAATGGGGCACATTTTATGGGCTATCATAATTTGGGTTCCATGGGAGCCCATGGGTTACAGGAACCAAAATTGCTTATGCAGCCCTTAAGATAATGCTACAAGGAAGCCCATGAACAAATTTGGTTGTGGTAGGATAAGAAATGTAAGAGATATAGACTTGTAAACACAGCTTACATGCAAACCTTGATGTGGGACGCCGACGCCAACGCCAATGCAACGCCGACGCCGACGCCGACGCCGACGCCGACCCCGGGGTGATTACATAAGCTCTCTTATTCTTCGAATAGTCGAGCTAAAAACAGTGAAAAAAACAAAACAAAACTTTTAATCGGCACATATACATTATTATATGACCTGAACACCTGGATAGAGTTTTGATAAATGGTTTTGTAGTGTATTAATACTGCTGTTATTTGGTGGTAGTTTCTTTAAGTGGTAATTTAACAATTGCTACATAAACAGACAAGCTGAAAAAGAAAATCATGCCTTTTGTGAACATTATGGACAACCCTCATGAATCATTAGAACTATCCGTCTACCGACCCATATAAAATGTAAGATATCAAGCATAAACCCTGACTGTTCAAACAATGATCGCTTTTCTGCTGACGTCACAAGTTATTCACGCTGCTCACTTACTTAACAACAAAGACACTTACTACACTTCCTTGTTCTAGAACATATACTTTTATTTGATTCAACCTCATGCAGTAATCTCCACATCCTCAGGCAAAATATTAATACAATATGAAGATTCAAAGAATTGATTTATGATATGCAGTCTATATCCTTCATGTTACATAAGTGGTTTAAAGTGTTACTCTGTACCAAAAATTCAAGTGAATATATAACTCACATAATTTTTAAAGTATTATGATTGATTTAAATTATACTTTTTGTTTAGCAGTCATATTGAAAAGGTGGCACAGTTTAGGTACATATAAAACTATGTATAAGAGCAAGTTGATCGTGCGTCAGTGATAACGCAGTGAAAGTTTAAAGTCTGTATAGCAAACAGAAAAGCAGGACAAAACAAACATCAGATTTAATTAAGTTTTACGTTTTGATCCCTCGATCCCACCACAAGATACCCAAGATGTGTCAGTGCACTCCTGATGCATTATGGCATTCAGTATGATATGCAGCATGACCCAGTGCACTCCTGATGCATTGTGGCATTCAGTATGATATGCAGCATGACCCAGTGCACTCCTGATGCATTATGGCATTCAGTATGATATGCAGCATAACCCAGTGCACTCCTGATGCATTATGGCATTCAGTTTGATATGCAGCATGACCCAGTGCACTCCTGATGCATTATGGCATTCAGTATGATATGCAGCATAACCCAGTGCACTCCTGATGCATTATGGCATTCAGTTTGATATGCAGCATGACCCAGTGCACTCCTGATGCATTATGGCATTCAGTATGATATGCAGCATAACCCAGTGCACTCCTGATGCATTATGGCATTCAGTTTGATATGCAGCATGACCCAGTGCACTCCTGATGCATTATGGCATTCAGTATGATATGCAGCATAACCAGTGCACTCCTGATGCATTGTGGCATTCAGTATGATATGCAGCATGACCCAGTGGTCTCCTGATGCATTATGGCATTCAGTATGATATGCAGCATGACCCAGTGCACTCCTGATGCATTGTGGCATTCAGTATGATATGCAGCATGACCCAGTGGTCTCCTGATGCATTGTGGCATTCAGTATGATATGCAGCATGACCCAGAGCACTCCTGATGCATTGTGGCATTCAGTATGATATGCAGCATGACCCAGTGCACTCCTGATGCATTATGGCATTCAGTATGATATGCAGCATAACCCAGTGCACTCCTGATGCATTATGGCATTCAGTTTGATATGCAGCATGACCAGTGCACTCCTGATGCATTATGGCATTCAGTAGGATATGCAGCATAACCCAGTGCACTCCTGATGCATTATGGCATTCAGTTTGATATGCAGCATGACCCTATTTGAAAACAAGAAATCCGCCGATTCACATGTCTCGCCTAACGGGGGAGACGGGACTTAAAAATAAAAGATAATGATGTTTAAATGAAAGTTTGTAAACATTTTAATAACTTAAAACAATGGAGTTTATAGACTGCTCCACAGCCGTCATTAAAATAGACGACTGTCAGTAGCCACTACACGTGATCAAATAAAACGCATTCATTGGCCAAACCTTATCGGAGGAGACACGTACGCATAAACATGTGTTTGAAATTGTTTGCATCTATAAATAGATTGTGTATGCACATGTTACTGTTGTTAGCGAAGTTGAATCTGTGCGTGCGTAGATCGTTTGAAACAGCGTTATCGTTTTGTTTGAAAACTAAGTTTGCGTCGTTTTTAATTAATAAACAAGAGGTCAATGACCTTGAAGCTCTACTGATTGATTTTGATTTCAGGAAGTAGTCGCTACAGACTTGTTTTTTGAAAATCTATTTTTAACCGTTGCGGCCATCTTGAATTTCCGGCCGACCTGAAATTTTGCTAAGATCAATAAGACATTAAGAGCAACATTCCTGTGAAGTTTCATGAAAATCCATCAGGTAGTTTCAAAGAAGTAGTCGCTACAAGTTTTCATTATATAACTCTATGTAAACAAAGCAGCCATGTTTAAGGTCAAATCAAAACGATTTTCGACAAGGACCAACATCATGTCATACTGATCATTTTAGAAAAAGTCCCATATCAATATCTCTTATTGTTTTGAAGAAGTAGTCGCTACAAACTTATTTATTTTAAATCTATTTTTAGCTGTGGCGGCCATCTTGAATTTCCGGCCGACCTGAAATTTTTCTAGGATCAACTAGACATCAAGAGCAACATTCCTGTGAAGTTTCATGAACATCCGTCAAGTAGTTTCAGAGGAGTAGTCGCTACAAGTTTTTACTATATAACTCTATGTAACCAAAGATGGCCACTGGCAGCCATGTTTAACGTCGAATCAAAATAATTTTCCACAAGGATCTACATCATGTCATGCTGATCATTTTTGAAAAAGTCCCATATCAATATCACTTATAGTTTTCAAGAAGTAGTCGCTACAAACTTATTTTTTAAAAATCTATTTTTAGCTGTGACGGCCATCTTGAATTTCCGGCCGACCTGAAATTTTGATAGGATCAATTAGACATCAAGAGCAACATTCCTGTAAAGTTTCATGACAATCCGCCAAGTAGTTTCAGAGGAGTAGTCGCTACAAGTTTTTACTATATAACTCTATGTAAACAAAAATGGCCGCTGGCAGCCATGTTTAACGTTGAATCAAAACGATTTTTGACTAGGATCAACATCATGTAATGCTGATCATTTTAGAAAAAGTCCCATATCAATATCACTTATAGTTTTCAAGAAGTAGTCGCTACAAACTTATTTTTTAAAAATCTATTTTTAGCTGTGACGGCCATCTTGAATTTCCGGCCGACCTGAAATTTTTCTAGGATCAATCAGACATCAAGAGCAACATTCCTGTAAAGTTTCATGACAATCCGCCAAGTAGTTTCAGAGAAGTAGTCGCTACAAGTTTTTACTATATAACTCTATGTAAACAAAGATGGCCGCTGGCAGCCATGTTTAACGTTGAATCAAAACGATTTTTGACTAGGATCAACATCATGTCATGCTGATCATTTTAGAAAAAGTCCCATATCAATATCACTTATAGTTTTCAAGAAGAAGTCGCTACAAACTTGTATTTTAAAACTCTATTTTTAGCTTTGGCGGCCATCTTGGATTTCACATCAACATGAATTTTTGCTAGGATCAACTAGACTTTATGGGCAACATTTCTGTAAAGTTTCATGAATATCCATCCAGTAGTTTCAGCTGTGAAGTCGCTACAAGTTTTTACTATATAACTCTATGTAAACAAAGATGGCCGCTGGCAGCCATGTTTAACGTTGAATCAAAACGATTTTTGACTAGGATCAACATCATGTCATGCTGATCATTTTAGAAAAAGTCCCATATCAATATCACTTATAGTTTTCAAGAAGAAGTCGCTACAAACTTGTATTTTAAAACTCTATTTTTAGCTTAGGCGGCCATCTTGGATTTCACATCAACATGAATTTTTGCTAGGATCAACTAGACTTTATGGGCAACATTTCTGTAAAGTTTCATGAATATCCATCCAGTAGTTTCAGCTGTGAAGTCGCTACAAATAAAAGTTTACGGACAGACAGACGGACAGACGGACAGACGGACAGACGGACAGACGGACGGACGGACGACGGACTCCGCACCACGGCATAAGCTCTGCTGATCTCTGATCAGTAGAGCTAAAAACAGGAATGAGGATTTCTATGCATGTATAAAGCCAAAACAAATTGACTGTATTAAGAGTATACTAGATGGAGATACGTTAGTGGTATTACCAAATCTCTCATTTATGAACTTGTCCAGGTTATTAATGATACAAAAGTAATAATTGTAAGCCCAATTAATGCGATATTCAGGGTTCCCACGGGTCCTTGAAATCCTTGAAAGTATTTGAATTTGAAAAAGAAAAAAAATCAAGGCCTGGAAAGTGCTCGAAAATCCAAAAATGGCTATTGGTTGTGCGTTCCTAGAATATTTGTTGCTGTTTCAAAATGGCATAAACCATGTCGCTTGCGCGAATATTAGTCCTTGAATTTTGAAAAAAAAGGTCCTTGAAAAGTCCTTGAATTTGGCCTTCCAATAAGGGTGGGAACCGTGAATACTAGATGAGCAAGCGATACGATTCGGAACAAAAGCTTTGAGAATTGATGCCAGTGTAATCAATCATTTGGAAAAAAAATGCAACAGGTAAAAAAACAAATATATATAATTACAACCCCCTCCCCTCCCCTCCCCACCCCACCCCACCCATGCACACAAACAACTTCATGCGCGCATTTAGACAGGCGACACTGGCGCGCAATGGCCCTGAGGGTGGAGGCGTAAAGGGGCGCCTCCCTTAAAATCTGAGAAAATAATGTTAAAAGGGCCCTTTTAAATCTGAGATTTTTTTTTTTTAAATTGCCCCTTTTTTTTGGCGTGCCAACTGTTTTTAAAACAATGCATGATCACGCCCGAAAACCTTAAACGTTATAACGCACTGGGAAGGGATATGGCTCATAGAGGTGTGGCCTTTTAGAAAGTAAGAAGTAACAACCCCTCGTACCCACTCTCATCCAAACACACACAGACACACACACATTTGTTTATCATGGAGGGATTTAGTGGGGACGCAGTACTGGGAATGGTTACGGCTCCACAACCGCAAAGCCGGACACTGGCCACCATTAAAACATTTAGTTATTAATATTGTAATTTATGTATAATTACGTATTTTACATACTGAATCCATCACTCCGCACACCTATATTCCATGTTACTGACTTGCACCCTTGAACCGGGTTCAAACCTCACTGGCAACACCGTGTTTTGTCGGTGTGTTCATGTTCAATACACTTTTTCCTAGTCTCGTCCGTCCGTTGGATGTCGACTTCACCAGCTAAAATGCCATATGAATCCACTCGTTAGTAAGAATAGGGCAGGTTTCCTATATATAAATTTCTAAAAAAATCCTCTACCCTCACCCGCTCACCACACCCTATCAACTGCCCATACCGAATCCGCTTTTAAAGGGACACACGGCAATCTTGATTTTTTGACCTTCAGTGTGACCTTGACCTGTATAGTTTAGTATGGTCATGTTGATTGTTTTTCTGAATAACTTACAGTTTTTTTGTTAATCATTAATATTGATTCTAAGAATAGTAATAAGCAAATTGTATGTTCATTATATTCAATTTTGATGTTATTGTACCAATAATATATTAAAACTTAAAGTAAAATATGACGAAAAAGTGAATACTTAAATTTTTATTTATTTAAATGTAACCAGGTTAAAAGTAAACATGATCCTGAATATATAAGTCAAGACACCCATTTCAAACACTTCAATCGTGTGTCCCTTTAATGTGAATGAGCTGAGTTTTTCCCCCCTTCAGAATCGAGTGAAGCAAGACAAGTCATCGGAGGGATTGGGCAAGACACTTTCCCTCAGCCTCGTCCGTCGGATGGGGACGTAAACCGGGCGGTCCCGTGTATCGGTCTATCTTCCGAGCACGTTAAAGAACCATAGGAATCTATTCGATAATAAGAGTAGGGCTGGTTCCCGGATTCCTATGTATCCTTCCCCTCTCTCTGGGGCGGCTCTAAATAACTTATACTGTGTTGATGAGCCGTTAAACAACATTCAATTCATCGGAGGGAATGCTGACTTTCTTATTGGACATCCGATACAGTTGTTTCTATATGTGACGTGTTGCTTTCGTAGATTGTATATTCCTTGGATATTTTGCTTTTTCCACGCAAACTAAACATCGCGTAATGTGTTTCTGCGATTGTTTAATTGGCGTATTCGTCATTATATTCGCCATTATCCCGCCACTATACTTGGTTGTTTTGTGTAGGCACTCGCTCTGGTCACGCGCCTGCATTGTGTAGAGAACCCCAACCGTCTATATCTATTTATAGAACGTAGATCAGGCGCTTGGCCATGATCACAACTGAAATGCGGTTTATGCACTATCAAATTCACCGTTTCAAAAATCGGCCGGTGACGGTCGCTTGTTTGAGTGAACGAGACATGCGCCGTGGAGCAGTCTATGGAGTTTACAGTTTGGTGGGATGACATTTACGTGCATTTCTTTAAAAACAAAATGTCATTCTATAAAAATAATTAAATAAATAAAAAATCATCAGCTCCAAAAAGTAGGTCAAGGTCATAGATGAAATCCATTCGTCCAAAAATATGCACTACCCAAGACACAACTATGTCAAAATAGATTGTTTTGTCTTTGTCTTCCAAAGATTAAGCTATAAACTAGGTTTAAAGCATCTAGTACATAATTATAGTTCATGAGAAAGTGATGTAAATTAATGTAACTTTGCTTGGATGGTGAAGGTCACATCAACATTTGCTTTTTAAACGTTGTGACAAACTACCCAAGAAACAACTATAAGCGAAAGGTCTAATACATAAAGTTTGTGAGAAAGTGACCTAGCTACACGCAAATGTTGAAGGCAAAAATTATTCAGTTATCTGCCCTTTGCTTGGAGGGTCAAGGTCACATCCACATTTGCTTTGTCACGTTGCAATGTACCACTCAAGATACAACTAAGGTCTTAGTGCATACAGTTTGTGAAAAAGCAAAAGTTGAAGGTAAAAATTATAAGGTTATCTGTCCTTTGCTTGGACGGTCAAGGTCACATCCACATTTTCTTTATTACGTTGCGATGTACCACCCAAGATACAACTATAAACAAAGTTTGAAAAGTGTAGTGCATACAGTTTGCGAGAAAGTGACCTAAATGCAAATGTTGAAGGTAGAAGTTATAAAGTTATCTGCCCCTTGCTTGGAGGGTCAAGGTCACATCCACATTTGCTTTGTCACGTTGCAATGTACCACTCAAGATTACAACTATAAGCAAAGTTTGAAATATCTAGTGCATACAGTTTGCGAAAAAGTGACCTAAACGTAAAAGTTGAAGGTAAAAATTATAAGTTTATTTGCCTTTGCATGGAGGGTCAAGGTCACATTCACATTTGCTTTGTCAAGTTGCGATGTACCACCCACGATACAACTATAAGCAAAGTTTGAAAGGTGTAGTGCATACAGTTTGCGAGAAATTGACCTCAACGCAAAAGTTGAAGGTAAAAATTATGAAGTTATCTGCCCTTTGCTTGGAGGGTCAAGGTCATTTCCACATTTGCTTTGTCACGTTGCGATGTACCTCCCAAGATACAACTATAAGCAACGTTTGAAAGGTCAAGTGCATATAGTTTGTGAGAAAATGACCTAAACGCAAAACTTGAATGTTGATGCCTTCGCCGCCGTCGGAAAAGCAAGACCTATGTCTCTTTTTTTCCTTTGAAAAAACAAGAAATGTGAAACAATCAGAATAAAATGCGAAATTTGACAAAGAAAGGGCCATCAACTCGGTTAACGCCTGTCAACGCTTTGTCAGAATAACAAGGTTTTTTGGACCCTGATAAATGACCTTGACAAACTAGCCGGACTAAGTTCTTGTAAGGAAAAAATTAATATATAATGACCTTCAGTGTGACCTTGACCTGAATATATTGGGAATGGTCATGTCGATGTTGTCATGATGAGTACATATTTAAAGTTTGATGAAGAAATATCAAGAAATGAGAAAGTTATAGACAACGTTGTTTTCGTGAAGAAAAAAGAGAGTATTTAACCCAAATAATGACCTTCACTGTGACCTTGACCTTTATATTTTAGTATTGTCATGTCGATGTTATCATGATGAGTATATATTGACAGTTTGAAGAAGAAATATCAAGAAATGCGGAAGTTATAGCCAACCTGTAAGTTTTCGTGAAGAAGAAAATGAGTATTTTACACATATAATGACCTTCAGTGTGACCTTGACCTTTATATTTTAGTATGGTCATGTTGATGTTGTCATGATGAGTACATATTAAAAGTCTGATGAAGAAATATCAAGAAATGAGAAAGTTATAGCCGTTAAGTTTTTGTGAAGACAAAAATTAGTATATAACACATATAATGACCTTCAGTGTGACCTTGACCTGTATAGTTTAGTATGGTCATGTTGATGCTGTCATGATGAGTATATATTGAACGTTTGATGAAGAAATATCAAGAAATGAGAAAGTTATAGCCAACGTTAAGTTTACGTGAAAAAAAAAGAAGAGTATTTAACCCGTATAATGACCTTCAGTGTGACCTTGACCTTTATATTTTAGTATGGTCATGTCGATGTTGTCATGATGAGTATATATTGAAAGTTTGATAAAGAAATATCAAGAAATAAGTAAGTTTTAGCCAACCTTAAAGTTTTTGTGGAAAAAAAAAAAAAAAGTATTTAACCCATATAATGACCTTCAGTGTGACCTTGACCTTTATATTTTAGTATGGTCATGTTGATGTTGTCATGATGAGTATATATTGAAAGTTTGATGAAGTAATATCAAGAAATGAAAACATTATAGCCAATGTTGTTTTTCGTGAAGGAAAATAAAGAAGAGTATTTAACCCATATAATGACCTTCAGTGTGACCCTGACCTTTATATTTTAGTATGGTCAGGTCGATGTTGTCATGATTAGTATATATTAAAAGTTTGATGAAGACATATCAAGAAATGAGAAAGTTATAGCCAACCTTAAGTTACCAAGAAAAAATGAGTATTTGACCCATATAATGACCTTCAGTGTGACCTTCTATTTTGCATATGAGGTAGGAAGCATATAAGAAACATTCTGGTGACGTGTGGTGAAAATCCTGCAAGAAAGAGGCAAGACACGCATGTCGAAGCAGAGACCGGACATGACCTATTTCTCATCGAAAGTAAGTCACAACCACCCAAAATGTTGCACATGAAGTTAAATGGATATAAGGAACATCCTGGTGAAGTTTCGTGAAAAAACTCTGCAAGAAAGACGATAGATACGCATGTCGTAGTGGAGACAAGATGTGACACACATTTCGTCAAAAGTACGTCACAGCAACCCGAAATTGTCATGTGATGTTGGATCCATATAATGAACATTTTGGTGAAGTTTAGTGAAAATCCTGCATTTAACAAAGAGGATATTAAGAAATGAAATCTGATGCACGAACTAACGAATGGACGGACAAACTGACTAACATACACCAGGACAACATTTTGTACTAAGTCGAGATGCGTAAATGGGTTCAAAAAAATTGCGATATCTTACTCATAACAAAAGTTACTGAGCAGAAACCATTTTTTCTATTTTCATATATATATATATATATATAGTAAGTGACCTTGACCTTGAACCCAGTGGCCCAAAATGCAATCCTAACCTTTCTTTCCATAAAAGCTACCAACCAGTAAGTTTTGCCGCAGTACCTCACTCCTAACAAAAGTTATTCAGCAGAAAGCATTTTTCTATTTTAAGAAACAGTGACCTTGACCTTGAACCCAGTGACCCCAATGTCAAGACCAACCTTTCTTTCCATTGCGGCTATCTACCCAGCAAGTTTCGTCACAACATCTCATTTCAAACAAAAGTTATTAAGTAGAAACCATTTTTCTATCTTTAGTAACAGTACCCCTGACCTTGATCCCAGTGGCCCCAGATGCAATCCCAACCCTCCTTTCTTTATAAGCTACAAACACTGCAAGTTTCATTGCAATATCGTATTCCTAACAAACGTTATTCAGCAGAAACCATTTTTCTATTTTTAGTCGCAGTGTCCTTGACCTTGAACCCAGTGACCCCAATTTCAATCCCAATCTTTCTTTCCACAGAAACTACCTTACCCAGCAAGTTCTGTCACAATACCTCACTCCAAACGTTATTGAGCAGAAAGCGTTTTTCTATTTTTAGTAACAATGACCTTGACCCCAGTGGTCCCAAATGCAATCCCGACCTTCCTTTCCATAAAAGCTACCTACCTTGCAAAAATCACTCTTATAGTTCAGCATGTAAAAAATGAGTGAAGTTTGAAAGCTCTTCACTTCCGGTGACTTAAAGAAAAACTTTGATGTAAATTTTTTCTGGACGGACGGGACAAAGGTAACACTATATAACTGCTCTACTTTCAATTTTTTGTACATAATACTTAACTTAGTGTGTCGTATGTCCCTTGGTTTGATACATATACCTTTTTGATAAGGATATCAGTTATATGTGTATTAATATTCAAACATTTAAAGGAACACATGGCAATCTTGAGGTCTGTATTACACAATTTGATGCATCAAAGTAAAAATAAAACTAGATAGTGTTAACGAGGCCAAATTATAGATATTTCAGAAAATCAAGAGCAATAACTCCAGTGTTACTGGTTCGATCTGACTATTTTTTGAACTCATTCTAGCTTTCATTGATATTAACAATCTGGTAAAGTTTGGTAAAGATCGGATGAAAAATGAATGTACTAGAGTGTTGCCATAAAAAAATTAAACGCATTTTTCAATAATTTAAGGGCCATAACTCCCATGTTACTGGTCCGATCTGACTGATTTTCTAACTCATCTGAGCTTTTATTGATTTGAATACACTGGAAAAGTTTCGTAAAGATCAAATACAAATTGAAGGTGCTAGAGTGTAAACAAGGCTTAATATGGCATTTGTCAGCAAAACAAGGGCCATAACTCTGGTGTTACTAATCCGATCTGGCTGGTTTTCGAACTCATCGAGCTTCCATTGATATAAATATACCTGCAAAGTTTTGTAAAGATCAAATACAAAACGAAGGTGCTAGAGTGTAAACAAGGCTTAATATGGCATTTTTCAGCAAAACACTTAGGGCCATAACTCTGGTGTTACTAATCCGATCTGGCTGGTTTTCGAACTCATCGAGCTTCCATTGATATAAATATACCTGCAAAGTTTTGTAAAGATCAAATACAAAATGAAGGTGCTAGAGTGTAAACAAGGCTTAATATGGCATTTTTCAGCAAAACACTTAGGGCCATAACTCTGGTGTTACTAATCAATCTGGCTGGTTTTCGAACTCATCGAGCTTCCATTGATATAAATATACCTGCAAAGTTTTGTAAAGATCAGATACAAAATGAAGGTGCTAGAGTGTAAACAAGGCTTAATATGGCATTTTTCAGGAAAACAAGGGCCATAACTCTGGTGTTACTAATCCGACCTGGCTGGTTTTCGAACTCATCAGAGCTTTCATTGATATAAATACATCTGCTAAGTTTCGTAAAGATCAAATATAAAATGAAGGTGCTAGAGGTAAACAAGGCTTAATATGGCATTTTTCAGCAAAACAAGGGCCATCACCAGTGCCTGAAATGAGGGCAAGTAAAAATTTTGAGTCACTGGCCCAAAATGAACATTGGAGGCCCAAATATTTTTTAACTTTTTATGTCAACAAAGTAAAGAAAAATGAGAATAAACAGGTAGAACATTTTATTTTTTTGTCCATTATTCTTCAATAAGTCCTTCCCGGCACATAGCACGCCACACCCCCGCCTCACTGCTGTATTCCTCATCATCAGAATAATCAGATTCAGTGTGACTGTCATCACAGCCCAAAGGCAATACAGTCTCAGAGATGGTAACAACATTCTCCATGCCTGGTGGATCTTCTTTCTCCTGTGTATCAACAGAAGAATCCGCCGCTGATTTTAAGCAGACTTGACGCACAGTCGAAATTACCGACTAGCATCGTATGTCGACATTTATGATTAACAGAAAAAATACTTACCTCGCATACTTTGACTGCTTTTTAAAGTCCGCAGCGTTAGTGCGTTTAAGAAATGACCATGCGTCTTGCATTTTCTTTGACTTTACACAGTTATCATATGTTATATGCACTTTCATTGGTTCAATAGTTTATTTGAACCAATCGCTGCGTTCGTAACTAACAAGTCGCAAGAGAAATAAAAAGTTGTCTACCTTTTACCAAGTGACGACGGTAGTTGACAGTTCTCCGAAAATAATTGATTAAAATGAATTTTTTTTACTGATTTTGGGCAGTCGCCCAGACGTTTTTTGTTGGGCCAGTGACAACTTTACTTTGAACAACTTTTGGTCGCCCAGACAAGGTATTAATCGCCATTGGCGAGTGGGCGACCGGCCGTTTCAGACACTGCATCACTCTGGTGTTAATAATCTGATCTGACTGGTTTTCGAATTCATCCCAGCTTTCATTGATATAAAGACACTGGTAAAGTTTCGTAAAGATTCGATTAATAATGAAGTCCCTATCGCAAAGTTAACGGACGGATGCTTCGGCCAGTAGAGCTAAAAATCACTCTTACAGTTCAGCATGTAAAACAAGAGGCCTGTGGACTCTACTCGCTAACATGGCTCTTATAACATCAATGAAGTGAGAGAATGCCATTTACGTTTTTTTGAAAGTTTTGGGCAAAATACAGCTTTTTAACTAAATCAAGGGCCATAACTAAAGAATCTGGTAAAGATCAGATGAAAAATGAAGGCCCTACCGTATTAACGAGGCAAAATATACAATTTTTAACTAAATCAAGGGCCATAACTCCTCTGTTACTGGTCCGACTGGTCCAACATAGAGCTAAACAAACAACAAAAAAAATTTTTAAAAAAAATTAAAAAATTAAAAAAAGAAAAAAAAGAAGATAAAAATACATCAAAAATCAATAAAAAAAATAAAAAATAAAAATAATAAAAAAAGAATTTAACAAAAAAAAAAAAATAATAATAAAAAAAAAAAAGAGTCATAAAATATGGTAAAGTTTGGCAAAGATCAGATGCAAAATGAAGGCCCTATTGTAGAATCAAGTGCCACAACTCCACTGTTACTGGTCTGATCTGGCTGGTTTTCGAATTTGACCGAGCTTTCATTGACATTAACAATCTGATAAAGTTTGGTAAAGATCGGATGAAAAATGAAGGCCCTATTGTCTTAACGAGGCAAAATATAGCATTTTTAACTAAATCAAGGGCCAAAACACCGCTGTTACTGGTCCGATATGAACGGTTTTCAACTTGCCCGAGCTTTCATTGATATTAACAATCTGATAAAGTTTGGTAAAGATTGGATGAACAAGGAAGCCCCTATCGTCTTAACGAGGCAAAATATAGCATTTTTAACTAAATCAAGGGCCATAACTCTGCTGTTACTGGTCCGAAATGGCTGGTTTTCGAACTTGTTCGAGCTTTCAATGACAATAACAATCTGATAAAGTTTGGTAAAGATCGGAAGAACAATGAAGCCCCTATCATCTTAAGGAGGCAAAATATAGCATTTTTAACTAAATCAAGGGCCATAACTCTGCTGTTACTAGTCCGATATGGCTGGTTTTCGAACTTTTCCAAGCTTTCATTGATATTAACAATGTGGTATAGTTTGGTAAAGATAGGATGAAAAATGAAGGCCCTATCGTCTTAACGAGGCAATAAGACGAGGCAAAATATAGCAATATAGCATTTTTTAACTAAATCAAGGACCATAACTCCCCTGTTTCTAGTCCGATCTGGCTGTTTTTCGAACTTGTCCAAGCTTTCATTGATATTAACAATGTGGTAAAGTTTGGTAAAGATAGGATGAAAAATGAAGGCCCTATCATCTTAACAAGGCAAAACATAGCAATATAGCATTTTTAACTAAATCAAGTGCCATAACTCCGCTGTTACTGGTCCGATCTGGCTGGTTTTCGAACTTGTTTGAGCTTTCATTGATATTAACAACCTGTTAAAGTTTGGTAAAGATCGGATGAAAAATGAAGACCTTAACTAGGCAAAATATAGCAATATAGCATTTTTAACTAAATCAAGGGCCATAACTCTGCTGTTACTGGTCCGATCTAGCTGGTTTTCGAACTTGTCCGAGATTTCATGGATATTAATAACCTGTTAAAGTTTGGTAAAGATCGGATGAAAAATGAAGGCCCTATCGTCTTAACGAGACAAAAGTTAACGACGGACTGACGGTTGACGGACGGACGACGGACAACTCGGCATCCCATATGCTCTGCTGGCCTTCGGCTAGCAGAGCTAAAAATGAGCTAAGAATGTGAAGTTCGAAAGCTCTTCGCTTCCGGTGCCTTAAAGAAAAACTTTAATGTAAAACTTTTCTGGAAGGAAGGGACAAAGGTAACACTATATAACTGCTCTACTTTCATGGAGGGGTATAAAAACACGTTTTGGCATTGTTGAGAGCAGGCAGATTACCTACAAACTAGTATATAATAAACGCTGCTAAGGATTATCTATTTTTTGTACATAATGCTTAACTTAGTGCGTGGTATGTCCCTTGGCTTGATACATATACCTTTTTGATAAGGATATCAGTTTTGTGTGCATTAATATTCAAACACTTAAACATTCAAACACATGGCAACCTTGAGGTCTGTTTTACACAAATTGATGCATCAAAATAAAACTAGAATGGACTTGTGTCATCTGCCATGTGCTTTATTCAGCTTGGTTAGGTTGCACTCAAATTTGTAGGTTAATTTTTTATGAAAAGGGGCATAATTTTGTCAAAATAAAAGCCAGAGTTATTTGACATGTTTAACGGCATTCCATGAGGTAAGATGAAAATGTGTGTGAAGTTTCATGAACATAGGTCACATATTGTTCAAGTTATGGACAAGGTTAGGCTGCAGGTTAAAGTGTGATGGATGACGACAGACAATGACAGACGACAGACAAAGTGATCCCTAAGGGTCTGCCATGCTAAGCAGGCGACACAACAAATGTCTACAAGACATAGTGTCTCCCTTTGTGCTTTCTTTTTTTAAATATTTTGTAGTTTTTTCTGAAAATAATGGTGTCCTGCTAATACAAACAAACAAAATTTGAAATTGCAATTGAAAAATGCAACTATTTTGCCATTCTTGGCCAGAGTGCTCGCAATGTCATGAGGATTGTACTCAAATGCTTTGATAAATGTTGTCGTAATTTTTCAAAATATTATCCACCAGCTGTAATATCTCTTTTTGTCTTTTAACACCACCATCACCAAACTGCATACTTGCAGTGCTCAAGAAATAGGATAGCCCGACGCCCGGGGCTCCTCGAAATCCATGCCGGGCCTGTCTCATTTTGCAGACGAGGAGCCCGTCGGGCCTGTCTAAAAAAAAAAAAAAAAAAAAATCCCCAAAAAAATCAGTTTTACTGGATCTCAAGCTCAAGTTCCTCAAGACAAAATACTCCCATGTGTATTGTGAACTGTGAAAACACTTGCAATAAAGTAATTAAAATGTGTTATACACACATTGAAACAATAAGAAGTTTGAATATTTTGCCAGGCTTCGTGTCGGCAGTTTGTCACAACTTTGAGGTCGACAATTGTTGACATAAAACTCATTATTCTGCTATTAGGGTTGTGTTTTCTTTCCTTTGTGATAAGAAATACCGTTTTTGTCATTAAAAACACACTAATGTATGAAAAAATATCGTTATTGATGGTATTTCGATTGAATGTTTGTGAAATGTTCGGGCCGTAAAAGTGCGGTGTCATAGTAGTTCGGATGGTACATAATTTCGGATATATATATATATATATATATATTTTTTTTTTTTTTTTTTTTTTACATAATTAAATAAGAAAAACTGTCCTTTACAAATACATGTCGGTGGAAAGAAAAATATATATACTGTATATGTATAAATACAGATATAAAGTATATTTCTATTCATTATTTAAGGTGTAAGGAGTTCCTGGAATCCTACTTTTAAATGAATTCTATTCTAGGCTCCTAATTCTTTACTTGGAGAAAGTGGTGACAAAAAGAAAAAATATAGCCAGAGGAGGCTCGGATAGTCTCATAAAACCTGATTAAAAATTTGGCTCCAAGTTTGGCTCCAGTTTCACCAAGTCGGCTCTCATTATTATCGTTTGGCAAAAGTGCTAGTACTCTCCTTTGCATTGGTTATAAATTACTATGTAATATTCTATTCTAACATATTTTAAACGAAATGGTAAATAAGTCCGCTAACCAGGGAGCATAAAGTGGTAGCAAAAAGAAAAATATAGTCAGAGGCGGATCTGAGCTTGATTAATACATACGTAACAAAATTAATGAGTGCTATAAAAGTGAATAAAGACACATTTCCAATAAGAAAAAAAAAATTGGACCTTTCCATTTTAAATCAGGGCCTGTCCATTTCAAATCAGGGCCTGTCCATTTCAAATCGGGGCCTGTCCATTTTCAGAAGCAACAAGCCCTGGGCCTGTCTCTTAAAATAATTTTCTTTGAGCACTGACTTGCCAACCGTCCCAATTTACGTGGGAAAGTCCCGTTTTTTTCACATTTTTTACTGTCCCAATTTAGGAAATTGTGTCCCGATTTTAGTTTCTAACCCGTCAAAATTTAAAGTATGTTTGTAATGTATGAATTTGCGGGTTTAAAAGTTCCTTTTTAATACACTGGGTGCAATGTTTGTAATTTACATGAACTGGTTCCCATTCATGGAGTGGGTGTCACCCAAAGAACGCGGTGATCAAGTCCAAGTTTCAAGTTTACCCTTCTTTAGAGAATTAGATCAAGACATTTTGCATTTTTCGTAGGCCTAGCATGCTCGGCCCATCATCATGCCATGAAGTGGCCGTCAATTAGAAATGACCCTCATTTGAAGGTTGACAAGTCTAAAATCGACATAATTCATTTAAAACCTTTATTTACCTGCTTGATATTGTTGGCCATCTGTTTGGGAGCTGATGGAAGTAGATCATTTGATTGGACACTTTTCTTCAAATATCCCTGCTTGATTATGTTCTCCATCCCAGGAGACCTGGCGACACGGGGTGCTGCGGTTGCCATAGTAACTCTGCCTCTACCTGTTTTCTCAGATTATGGAAGGTACATAACTGGCACACTACATCGATGCTCTGAAATAGATAAGAGTTAGATTTGAGCATTAACCCTTAACACGCTATATATATATATAATGGACTGTGCTTCCTTTGAATTAAGACCTTTCCATTTACGTGACAAAGGGGTGTTTTGGGGAAAATGACTGATCAGCAGCTAGACATTGTAAACCCTCATCAGCCTGCGAGTTACTCACTGATCTGGGTTTACAATGGACACAAAGACTATTTCCTCATTTGCATATCCTAGTCAATATACAGGTAATATACACTAGTGTATTATAACTTGGCCAGACCTTTTTTTATTTTTAGGATTACCAATCATATTACCCTAAAAGTTGGCAAAAATTTAAAAAACAAGAGGTCAATGACCTTGAAGCTCTACTGATTGATTTAGATTTCAGGAAGTAGTCGCTACAAACTTGTTTTTTGAATTTTTTTAGCCGTGGCGGCCATCTTGAATTTCCGGCCGACCTGAAATTTTGCTAAGATCAATAAGACATCAAGAGCAACATTCCTGTGAAGTTTCATGAAAATCCGTCCAGTAGTTTCAGAGAAGTAGTCGCTACAAGTTTTCATTATATATCTCTATGTAAACAAAGATGGCCACTGACAGCCATGTTTAACATCGAATCAAAACGATTTTTGACAAGGATCAACATCATGTCATGCTGATCATTTAAGAAAAAGTCCCATATCAATATCGCTTATAGTTTTCAAGAAGTAGTCGCTACAAACTTGTATCTTGAAAATCTATTTATAGCCATGGCTGCCATCTTGAATTTCCGGCCGACCTAAAAAAAATCTGGGATCAATTAGACATCAAGAGCAACATTCCTGTGAAGTTTCATAAAAAATCGTCAAGTAGTTTCAGAGGAGTAGTCGCTACAAGTTTTTACTATATAAATCTATGTAAACAAAGATGTCCGCTAGCGGCCATGTTTAAAGTCGCATTGAAATAAATTTCGACAAGAATCAACATCATGTCATGCTGATCATTTTAGAAAAAGTCCCATATCAATATCACTTACAGTTTTCAAGAAGTAGTCGTTACAAATTTATTTATTTTAAATCTATTTTTAGCTGTGGAGGCCATCTTGAATTTCCGGCCAGCCTGAAATTTTTCTAGGATCAACTAGACATCAAGAGCAACATTCCTGTGAAGTTTCATGAACATCCATGTTTAACATCGAATCAAAATAATGTTTGACTAGGATCAACACCATGTCATGCTGATCATTTTAGAAAAAGTCCCATATCAATATCACTTATAGTTTTCAAGAAGTAGTCGCTACAAACTTATTTTTTAAAAATCTATTTTTAGCTGTGGTGGCCATCTTGAATTTCTGGCCGACCTGAAATTTTGCTAGGATCTATTAGACATCAAGAGCAACATTCCTGTAAAGTTTCATGAAAATCCGCCAAGTAGTTTCAGAGGAGTAGTCGCTACAAGTTTTTACTATATAACTCTATGTAAACAAAGATGGCCACTGGCAGCCATGTTTAACTTCGAATCAAAACAATTTTGACAAGGATCAACATCATGTCATGCTGATCATTTAAGAAAATGTCCCATATCAATATCACTTACCGGTATAGTTTTCAAGAAGTAGTCGCTACAAACTTGTATTTTAAAAATCTATTTTTAGCTTTGGTGGCCATCTTGGATTTCACATCAACATGAATTTTTGCTAGGATCAACTAGACTTCATGGGCAACATTTCTGTAAAGTTTCATGAATATCCATCAAGTAGTTTCAGAGGAGTAGTCGCTACAAATAAAAGTTTACGGACAGACGGACGGACGAACGGACAGACGGACGACGGACGCCGCACCACGGCATAAGCTCTGCTGATCTCTGATCAGTAGAGCTAAAAATGAAGTTGTGATTCCAAATAATTATTGACTGATGTCTGAATTTTATACTCACCAAAAGGAACTACAATTTCCTAATCTATATTACTTTGATGATTATATCATTAATTTTTTTACAAATGAAAAACATTTTATTTTCTATTTTTATACCGGGCCTCCAATCCTACATTTTTGCTGGAAAAAAATAGGTAAAACTATCAATAAAAAGTACTGACCTGGTGTATGAGTATTATAATATTTAAGTCATGGTTTTATTACACTACAAGAAGCCATTTTATGTGATATTAAAAATACTTTAGTAATAGATGAGTCTGATCTCAGTGAGTTGGTTTATTTAAACACCATTGGCGTAGCCCATCGCCTATTGAGGTTTACACCCATCTCATTTTTAAATAACCAATGAGCTGAGACAGACTCTATCTGTTTTGTAGGATGGTATACTTAGTCACAGACCCGGCCCAGCCGTACTCTACATTCCATTTATAAGTTAAATTATGGTAAAGCGCCGCCCCTTTCTTTATCTTGAATTAAACGATTTAATGCTATCAGGGGCGTTACAGCTTGACCATTTTCAATGTGTATGGAAGAGCGACATGCTAAGAAGAGTGGGGGCATTGCCTGTTGGTTTTTTTATTCTGAGATACATGTGGTGCATTTTGGGAATATTTTCCAACAGGTTTAATACTATGAAACTAATGATTTAGCCTGAATTTTTATATGAAGATAACTGTGTGATTGTAACAAAAGTGCAAATGAAATGCAAAATGATTCTGACAAAAGTCCAAATAAAATGCACACTCTTTTGAATTTTGGCAGGAAAATGCAACAACTATAGTTTTTCCTTGCACCATTTAATGATTAAAATTAAGTACTATACCTACATTACTTATTGTATCAAAGCATCTTATACATATAATAGTTGTATTTGAAAGAGGAAATTTCTAAATGTAGACAGTGGAAACAGTATTTTAAAACCAAATCCCTATTGTCATGTTTTCTTGGATTTGACCTTGTTTTTTTTATATTATTTATTATGCAAGATTTCACCAAGTATGATCATGCAGTGATATGGATTGAACATTATAAATGTGTGAATTGTTCTTGAACTGTTGTATTGGTCATTGAAATGTCACTGAAATTTTGGTGAAATTTCACTGAGATTTCACTGTTATTTTGACCAATTCTGGTGAAATTTCACCAAAATTTCACTGAAACTCACTGTTATTTCGCTGAATTTTCAGTAAAATTGCAGTGTACATTTTCACTGGGGATGCCTGCATAAACAACCTCCGTATTTCAATAGACTAAACCTTAAATACCACGTACACATGCATGAATTCATAAAACTCACCAAAGAGAAGAATATCTCGTCGATCTAGGCAGTTTTTGTGTACGATTCCATGTTACAGCATACATATTTTTCTTGAATGTTTGTCTTTTGAAATATCGCAAGCTGTATCATTCCATATTTGGAAACTTAAACACACCCACAACTGACATAAATGAACAACGTTAACCGGAACTTGTCAGGTGTGTGAGTTGGGCCGAGTTAAGTTTCCTGACATACGGAAGGAGATGTCACACTAGAACAAGATTATTTCAAACGTACACAATGAAAATGACAGAAATTAACAATGGCATTCGAACATCGACTATATTGGCGTGCCATAATGTTCTTCTCTTTGATAAGTTTTATGCATGTACGTGTGGTAGTTAATGTTTGTTCTATTGAAATACGGTGGTTGTTTATGCTGCGGCTCCTACCTATTATTATAGGCGTAGTTATCATGACTCTGCAGTAGGTACATACTACCATAAGAGCTAGCCATATGATTCTCACATCTTGTGGTAAAAGCTAAGGAAAAGGAGTAGATGTTAACTGTTTAAAAAATAAAAACATTCCAGAGATTTTTGAAGGTCAGTCATGTAGAACACATAATTTTAGATCAAGTATAAATTCATAGTGACTTTTGACCTAATTCTGATCTAAACATGGAGTGGCATCTGAGCAAACCCCAATTATACAAACCAGCAAAATTTCAAGATTATATCCAACTTTATTTGCCATGCACTAGAGGTGCGCAGTATTACCGGTATACCGGTGTTAACACCGGTATTTAGCTTGGGCGGTATGCACTACGGTACGTTTGGGTCCGTACCGGTACTTCAGCTGTTTCTGTGACCAAGAAATATATGGAAATTATCGTACTGAAGAAAAATATGTTTTATTGTTCTAATTCACGCTTGTTTGCTGCTTCATTGTGAATATAACACATTTAATCAAACAATTAAAGATTTAACTATAGACAATCTCATTAAAAAGGAGTCAATAAAAACCATTAAAAATAATAACATACTGTCAAGTGGTAAGTTTATGATTCTTATGGCTATATATACCTATGGAGCTAGTCGAGTTATCTACTATGTCCTATGTTATCCTGCAATATAATGAATATATGAATTCATGTTTTTGCAGCTACAAAGCTTACAAGGTATACCATGGTACGTATTGCGGTATTTGCTAAAAAATATTGTATAGCGCGGTACTTTATTTTTCGCAGTTCCCAACACTACCATGCATACACATTTTTCGAAGTAAAATTTAAGTTTAGTGTAAATAAATGGGCATCCCCATGTGAATAAAAATTTAGAAGTTCAATGAAATCTCTGATAGAAAACTATGTCAAGGTAAAGCTGAGTTCCCTGTGACTTTGAACTTAGACTTAAAGGTGAAATATAGCGTGTCTTTTAAGCATACATTCTGAAATATATGTATATAATATACAATCTGTTCAAATATTACACTTATTGGTTGTCCCGTTTTGTCATAGTAGCCAATTATACATCGTAGCGCACACGCTCCGAGTTTCGCCCTTTTTGAAGACAAGTAAGTGTCACGAGACCTGTGATGTCATTGGTACAAAGCGATTAGCGGCTCGGCATTACGTCTGCATTGTCTATGTAGGATTACGTTTTATGGTACGTGTTAAAATGCTGTGTACTGTTGCTGGTTGCAAATGTGTACATACAAAAGGACAGTATATTAATATCAGTTTATTTCGTGTTCTAAATCAGGTTAATGATTAAGATTTGAAGTGTGGTGGACCGTTGCCGACGAAAATCGCCCGTCTTCTCAAAAAGTGGAAACCTTCGAAAGACGCGCGAGTTTGTAGTAACATTTTGAGTTGGATTCGTGGGAAGTCCATCCTTTGGTTTCTTTTTTCGTTGAATTTGGAGAACAAACGGCCATGCCGATTAAAAAAACAGCAGTACAAACAATATTACAAAAAAATGAGAAGTGCCTAACCCGAGCAAGTTTTATTCGCCGACTCAACCGGCGTTGAGGAGTAAATTAATAAATGAGGTAAACATAAAAGTTTTTGTTCTATTTTCTTGGCACTTTATGAGGTATACGTATGCTAAATTGTAGAAAGGTATATAAGTCTTAGACTTTATATACACCGTGATTGTTTAGCTGTTGAATTAGAAGCATGCGTCCTTACGTGAATCAGTCAAGAGCTAATATAATGTAGCCGCTTTTTTCAAAAGATTGCTAAAAAAGGTTCAGCATATAAATTTAAATCAATCCGGTGAAGGAAACACGTACTCTACATGTGTCTTTGTTTCAATATATATTTTGTAGGTTTATTTATTTTTTAACTATATACCCTCTTCTGCCAAAAATGTTATAGATCTATATCTATTTATATATCGCCGTCCGTCTACATATGTCGGTCTCTGGATTTAAAAAAAATGACAAAATAGTAAATACAAGGCAGAAAATTGATAATGTTACTAACTAAATATTAGTTCAGTAATGTTTTATGGCAAAACAATAACGGCTCTCAGCTCATGTGATAAGTGAAATAAGTGTCTTACAATATATACTTTTTATATTATGGTAAATTTTATCTGTTGGGTCTGTTGTTTCGATCTCTACAAGTGCATAATACATAATATCGTGCTCATAATTACATTTGACTATATAATTTAGATCATAGTATGTTTATCTCTTTGTGCGCGATAAACTAGTTTCCCACGCATCATATATCCGTCTTGTGCAGTACGTGGCTCGCCGCGGCGGTATTGCACCGCTCACGGAATTGCAATAAACAGGAAATGTGTCATAAAACTATGTTTCCCTAAATGGTGCGTGCTTTTGTCATATACCGACGTATGTACCCAAATAAGGCTATACTTCAATAGGGCACCGCAATAGTTGATTAGTCGGTGTGTGGTACATTGTTAGTTGGGGGCAAGTGGAGAGCGTGTCATACTGCAAATCCAAATCTAATATGTGCCACTCCTCGAGTGTTTTGGTCACCAGGTGGCAGGGACTTCTGGCATATATATACTCCCTGGTACTATAGAAATTAGATGCTGTGTCATTTCTTATGTTGTTTTTATTTTTGTTGTTTTTTTCATCAATAATGTGAAAAATAAACATACATGTACTAAATATATTTTTTCAATGTCTACTTTTTGGCAAAAGTAAAGTCCTTATTATCTGACGCTCGTATTAATGTACAAGTATAAGACCATGTCCATGCATTCGGAAATATGCTGCATTTCGCGCTTAGTGTACACTACTCAACTTTTATAATCGGTCGTCCAGGTTTTTTGAAAATAACACGAATACTATTAACTGGAAATCACCTAAACAGTCATACCAATATTTTATTAAGTTTATCAACAATGTAATCTGGAAAAATATGATTTCAGATTACATTGTTAATAAACTTAATAAAATATTGGTATGTGTTTCGGTGATTTCCAGCTTTTAGTATTTGTGTTATTATCAAAAAAAACTGGGTTACCGATTATAAAAGTTGAGTAGTGTATATGTACCAAGATATGCGGTGTTGCCGGTGACTTACTGTCAGAATTTCGATAAAATTCCACCATACACTATACTGGTTTTGCGTGCTTTCCCTATGTACTAATGGCTTTTTTTGTTTTCAATGACGTCACTTCAGGTTATACGAGGAAGAGTTTTCCCCCTTTGATTTTTTCGATTTTTTAGCAATGCTTGTTCGCCTTTTCGATTTTTGTGTTTAAAAACATATTTTCACTAAGCATACATCAATAACATAGTAAACATCGTATTTATAATGATATTTAATAATTATAACATATTAACAGCGGATTTGTTGATTTAGGACTATTTTCATCGTTAATAATCTAACAAAATCACTGCAGTCAGAGGTAGGCGCTCATCTGCTGGGTTCTCCCCAGGATTTCAGGATAGCCAGGTATTTTGAAATTATAGACTGGCCCACCTTTTGGCGCAATATTTACTCTCTAATAATATGTATATAAATGTTAAAATTATCAACTAAATTGAGCGTTACGATTGGTTGAAAGATGATTATATTTCGCGAGCTGAAATGTTTGCACTAGACACTGTGAATAAAAAAACTCACAAAAGGTCTACAGACCGAAACATGGTTTGGTGACAGTTAGAGATCAATTATGGCCACTGAGTGGGAATACGCCCAGTTAAATGACCTTTGACAAACCCTACCTCATCTGTGTAATTCAAAGTAAGTTAATTCTGGTTAGTATGCAGTGGGAGTGTTTTTGGGCTGTTTTTATAACCGTTATCCCCAATTTTGAGGGGGAAAAGTCAAATTGAAAGAAATTATTATTTTTTAAATGTAGCAGAAGTGTGACAAGTATTGACTATTGAGTATGAAATGCTTAATGCCTCTGTTAACCTTGGTGTACTCACAGACCTAGTAACAAATAGAAAGGAAACTGTGAAATGTATCTAAATTTCAGGTGGCACAGTGCGGACATTTCACTAAATATTGCCAGACTTTAAACACAAATATCATGGAGAGTTCTATGCATACACATTAAATTTATCATCATAACCATCACAAATTCATTTCTGTTTCTAATGATGGTATTTTCCTTACTTTTAACGTTTTAAGCAAAAAAGGTGTTTAAAGCAACATTTCACTACGTCAACTGCTTGGTTGTTACAGGAAAAACCAAAAATGATGATATTTTAAACTTTAAAATAAATAAGTATAATCCCATTTTGTTATTCATTATAAATCTTCTGAATGTATTCTCATCAAAATCAATGAATTTTTGAGAGAGGTGTTAGAAGGAAAAGTTAAGGTGCCACGTGAAATTTTGGTTTCTTCATCGGTTCAGATAAGAAGTTTTTAATGTTTGTAATTAGGTCCTGTAAATCAAATAGTACAATTGTGAAATTAATGTTTTACTGTATTGTTTTCCCAATTAAAAAAAAACAAGCAAAGACTCAACATTTTCAGCTGTGATGGTATTGGTAATATCCCCAAAATATAGGGGGAAAAACAGGTAGGAAATAAGCAAGATCATGGTGTGTTATATACATGTAGTGGTTTCTCCTAATATCATGATATTTTGATCTATATAGTATATACTGTTAGTGCCTGATTTTATCAATTAATGCTTGTGGCGAGTCAATTTAATTAAGTTCACTGGAATTTCTTATTTTGAAATAAAAATGGATTAGTATAATCCCATTTTGTTATTCATAATAAATCTTTTGAATGTATTATCAAAATCAACAAACTTTTGAGAGAGGAATTAGAAGGAAAAGTTAAGGTGCCACGTGAAATTTTGGCTTCTTCAATGGTTTAGGTAAGAAGTTTTTAATCTGTAATTAGGTCTGTGGTGTACTGTA
>JAWPHD010018525.1:0-39499 GCA_037043455.1 Cyrtodaria siliqua | reverse complement strand
CTAGAATGGCTAACGTGGATTGAATGTGTCTTTGTGACTACTACTGGTGCTAATATCCTTTATCTGACTATTGGTTTCATGTAAAACGTAAAAGCAAAAGACAATTTCAAATAAACATTTAGAAAGGAATAATGGATTGGACGATCTGAGCTTTCAGCTACATGCATTTAACTTTCACTTCTGAAACTATGATGCACGTATACCTTGTGTATTTCAGGCACATGCATTTCTGTTATATTTTTGAGATACACAAGCCGTTAATGTAAGTCCCTCGCACAATCTGTACAATTAAGCGGATCAAAATTCACATCACTAACGCTACTTGAACTTTCAGAATAACTAACCAACGTGCATCTAAGATCATACGTTTTAATACAGTGTGAACCTTGTGTTAGTCAAAATTTGAGATGTGTTTTTTCAAAATAACTCTAAAAATAACCTTGCTACAAAACTTCATATATAAACACCGATGTGGTTAAAAAAACAAATATTCAACATTAATTTTGTTAAACCAGTTGTAACATTGGCAGAGTTGTGTTTCGTATTTAAATTTGGACTACAGACATTTGACAGATTGCTTTATAATACCCATTTTCTATATTGTAAACATTTGACCTGCATAGTGTGTCTAGTAAATGCTATGCTTTAGCACCTACCTCGTTTTCAATGTCATTTCCAACAGCATCGGGGATGACATTTGCCACGCTTAAAGCATCGACCGTAGCTCTGTTTGTCACATTGCTTCCGTCAGTTGCCAGGAAAGTAACCGTCAGACTGTTGTCCATACAAACATTTTTTCCAATACGCATAATGCGCACATCACAAATACTGGCCTTTCTGCATTAGTGTTGACAACCTATACCATACGACGTCACGGAAACCCGTTGGTGTTTTGATATCAATTGTGAAGACTAGACCAGAACCCTTTGCAATTGTGGTTACTCCATCGATTGTACCTAGTTGTACGGTTGCGCTACCAGCCTAATGGTAATCAAACATTAATAAAAAATAAAGCGTAACTAAGCGGGGTATTTGGAGGCAAATGTTTCACTTTATAAATATTGGCCGTGCGATAAGTTATTGCACTGAATATTACGGTATGCTTTTGGCAGAATCAAACAAAGGGGGTCTGGTTCCTTTATATAGAGTTTGGTTAAGGTGTTCACGGTTTTCTTAGAAGTCATCAAGCTATTTTTGTTTAACATGTATTTGTACAACGACAAAAGAAATTATATATGTTAACCTTTTTAATCAAATAACATTTTTATATTAAAAGAACTACTTGTGTGTGGCAAACTTTGACAAACTATATATATATGTGTGTGTGTGTGTGTGTGTGTGTGAGGGAGAGAGGGGGGTGGGGGGGGGGGGGGGGGGGGGGGGGTTGGTGTGTTTGTTGTGTTACTGGAAATATTAATATACTCTTAAAAATTAAAAAGTGTAGGTTAACCATGTTAGCTTTTATAAATAAGCAAACTTACGGGAGGTGGCAGTACTCCGCTGTCCAGTACCAGAGCCTCAGACGCATACCAGGCTAGTTTGTCATCCACATATAGTTCTATATTTAGATACACTTCATCTGATGAAGTGACGTAGGACGGTATTCTCGTGAGAACGTTTACAATGACGTCATTATCAGCGTCATTTGTTGTATAATAGTATTAAATCCTGAATTTCAAAAAATAAGTAAAAGTTAAGTCAATCCACAATATAAACAAAAAAATCTAATTTATTATATAAAATCAATTTTAGTATTCACAGTTTACTTTCACTCAACCTTAATACACATAGATATCATTCTCAATCAAGTCTTCTAGTGCATCTCATAACCTGTAATTGGTTCACATGTCATATAGGGTTTTGCAACGTAACACGTATGCTGCATTGATACGAACGACACATTGGAATAAATGCAAATTCATTTTTCAATATAATGTACTTAAATTGTACTACATTTACAAACACCACTTGTGTTGTCAAGCATGTTGTTTGTTTGTTTTTTAATTTAAAGTTAGAGGTGAATTGTCTTGCGCTAGTAATATTCACCTGTATTAATTACAGTAGGAAGGTCGAATAAAGCTCTCTATACCATCTGTTGTCACGGTGGCACCGTTTTTCTTGTAGACACATATAGTTTAAGCCTAAAAATATAGCATAGAGTACATTCATTTAAATAGAACCAAATAGTTTAATTGTTACTACACCTTCCATTCTTCTTATCGTATTTTATAATATTAATATAATTAATTGCTATATTTTACTTTAAACATCAGTCTTATGCCTGTTTCATATATTATTGGATAGTGTATTGTTTCGGAATATATTGGTGAGCATGTAAGTGTAACGTTAAATATCAGTGAATTTTAGGTTTTCATCTATTGTGCTTGGTAACTCTTTACTTCCAAGAGTAAATCATTTCATATATTAATGTGTAAAATATGTTTTAGCGATTTAACGTATTTCATTCAAAGGTTAATTTTCCTTTGATTAATTTGTATTAATTTATGATTGTATTGGACTATGTAAAGGAATGGATTATAACTGTTGGAGCTGGGTATATTAATATATCGACATCTAATTGTTTACATGGTATGTATTAAGAAAGAGACGCGCGCAGTCATAGTTATAAAGTCTAACAGAATCGATAGTATTTTGTACAGCATGCTGAAAGCTAGTGTTCCAGATCAGATATCTACGACATCTGGCATCTGGCAAGATGCTATAGTTTTGACATAACCATCCCTGTTTCAATTGTCCAGTAAACAAATTTCCTCACTGCATTTATTGTTATTAGTAAAAACATCCCCACGTGTAATATTATTTTTGAAATTTGAACTTCGTATGTTACTTTTATAAAATAAACTCTCTTCACCATTGGACCGTTCAAACCCTCAACCCCACCCCCCACCCCCCACCCATCCCCACCTCTCAAACCAACCCCCACCAATCGATGGCGCCGGCAACATCCTTAGTGCTGTTTTTTATGTGGGAGAAAACCGGAGAGCCGTGGGAAATTATTTTCAGTAAATACACTATAATGCAATAAATACAGAAAAGGTGATCCATTGGAAGCAACAAACACAAACAAGAGAGAAAAGTAACAGACTCGGTTTTTATTGAGTCTGTTCATGAGAGGTAATTATAAGATGCAACACCCTCTCACGCCTCCTAGCACCGGCTTAAGCGATATTCTACTTAAAAGCAACACATAATGGGCTTAATGATCATCTTTTGATCAATGTCATCTTTCGTAGTCACTTCTATGGAAATGAGTTACAAATATGTCAAAAATGAGAAAAAATGTTCCTATGGAAATAACAGAACCCATAGGAAATGGTACAAAGGTCCGCACTGTACCACTAAGATTAACTATGCAATGAAAATGACAATATACAACACAAATAATGGTGAAAGACATGGTTATCGACTTGGAACGGTCAAAACAGAAATGGAAAGTTAGAAAGGTTGTTCAACACAATTCTGTAAGTTGCTCAGCGCATGTAATATGTTTCTTTTTCATCTAAGTATATACCTTTGTCAGCCAGATACATGTAGCATGAAGAGTAACTGTATGTTCCGTTGATCCATGCCTCTATATGTACCCTTGTTGACCGCATCCCCTCAGGTTCATAACCACAGTCCTAGTTCGCTACACCACCTATTGTAATATTCGTCGGTCCGCTCAAAGTAAATAGTGGAGGCGGTGATCGAAAACTGTACATAAAATTTATATTTAAATGTAAATCGTTTGTACCAATACTAACAGCGGGTTGTTCGTCATGATACAACGACGGCATGGTGTAATTATGAAATAGTTTATATTTTTTGTTGTGTATATCTTCTATCTCTAGTAATGATCTACGGCGTTATAGAGAACAGTATACGTTAACTTGCTTAACACTTTGTATTTAGATTAGTTATTTCAATTGAATCTACGCGAATATCTTGATAAAAGAGGTATGCTTGTGAAATTAATTTATCCCAAACAATACTAAACGGTGCATATGTCTTTGAAGTTGGTCCTCTCGCCCGATTTCACCAACATACTTAAGTATATACTTAGCTACTTAAAAACTTACATTTAAGTTTACCTCCTAAGTTTTTTTAAGTAAGGAAAACATGTTTCACCAAACCAATTTACTTAAGTAAAAACTTAAATTTAGCTTAGTTATCAAGTGGACACTTAATTTATGTTGGTGAAACACATTTCTGCTAAGTTTTACTTAGTGACTTAGTTACGTATTTTCTTAAGTATTTAAGTAAAACTTAAGGAATTGTTGGTCAAATCGGCGCCTGGACTTATTAATATGTAATGTTCTTGTTAAATAGAAGCAATACGTTATATTACTAGGATTCAGTCATTCGGAAAACGATCAGCCACTGTGAATTGATATAAACAAGTATTTTAGTTTGCTTATTTGTTTGTGCCTACGTCAAATGCATACACTGTTTATTGAAAATGTTTTTTTGTATTCAATAATATAGTGGCTATGTTGTTTTCTTTTGGGAAGCACATCCCGCGTTGTGTTTGCAAGTGATTGTTGTACTGGTATATTACATTTCTTGCGGCGATTTTCCCGAGATATCTGATTACAGGGGAAGTGACGATTCCTGTTAATTATTTCCCACTAGACTAATGTTTAAGAACCGTTTGCTTTGTTTTGTATGTCTATTTTAGTATCAGGCAAGACGTGGTCAAATGATGTAAATTAGCAACTGACGTAACATAATTATCTCAGCGTCATGTTATCTATTTGCTTGATATATTTCGATAAGATATGTCGTATTCCATGTTTCCCAATGGCTGTAAATAAACATGAACAAATAATTATAATTTCTACGAAAATTGTATATATTGTAAAACTTTAACTCACTATTTGCATTCTTTAATGTCAATGACGGAACGCGTTGAGATTCGCAAAAACAGGATTTTCATGATAGGCGAAAGAAAAAGGAAAATATTACAGTATTTAATAATTATTTTTGGAAGGAAGAAAACGTGATATTAAATGTATTGAGTCAATAACCACAGTTAACCCTAAAAAAAAGAATCGAAAAAAACCACTCTACAGGAACAATTAAAAGCCAAGGCATGTGACATCGGAAACATAAAACGGGTCGACAATTGGGCTACCACCTTTGAACGGTCAACGGCAAAAAGGCCGCTCGGGGACAGAACCATGTTAAAGGGTGAACCAATCTCACTCTTACCATATTGTTCACCCCTTCACTTCTTACAACATTTTCATCGTTTATGGTATATTTTTCATCATTTGTTTTACTGCGATGACAATACGGTTAGAGTGAGATTTGGTGCACCTGATTTAAACCACCATCGGCCTTTTTGCAATTGACCATTTCCGAGTCAAGGTGGTACCCATATTGTCAACATTTTTATGTTTATGGTCTCGCATACTTTGCCTTGTAATTGTTGTGTTTTGTATGCGTGTTTTTGACTGACTGTGTTCTGTGTATACTGCATTTCCTATTCGACTTATTTATTTTTCGTTTAGGGCAACGCGTTTTGTTAGAAACTGGGACCATACGCCGCTGACCATGGCACGGTGTGAACATACCGCATTGAAGGTTCCATGTTCACCGTCATATATATACCGTCTTCGGGATGGCTCAAATTTATGTACTATTGGCATTTCAAATATTGAGTTCTGCTCAGCCCGGGGTTAGAGGGCGTGAACGGTAGCAAGCACTTTTCACTACCGTTCAGGAACAGTCTCAATCAAACCTAGACTGCAAGATTTTTGTATTTATTGTGTTCGACGATTTCCAAATTTCTCCTTTAATACTTTTTGTGTTACCTACTTATGTATATATATGTATAGACATTGACAAAAGCCATCTTGTCATACACATATTATAAGATGAAGGTCATAGTCAATGAAATAGGATGGTGTCATCTGTACCGAACATTTAAAGTGGCACATATGAAAAACTCACGGCATAACGTAACTTTTTACATAACGTGTATTTTTAATGATATGCAGGTATGTTTAAAGTCAAAATGATACTGAAGAGACGCTAACTTCAGTGTTGGTTGATAATCACTTCAAGATTGTCATGAGTCCCTTTAACATAAGACTTAGCACGTGTTCATATGTATTCATCATCTTTGCATGAAATATTGACGTTCTGTTAAGTCCCCTCGGTAAACCTATTATATTATATTATATTGATCGAGAAATGTTCGATCTTTTAAATATGCATTTTATGTCTCGGCTTCCAGAGATTAAGTCACAGAAATTGATGAACACCTGCTGCTCTGATAAAAATGATAACGTACCGCTTTCATGCATCGTCTCAAGCTGAAAATTCCTGAAGGATACCTAATGTCAATTACTTTTTGTGATTTATTTTATCAAAATGACTTAAGAGGTAAACGGTCCGACGTTAATTGTTTGCAGACATATTGCCCACTTTAGGGTTCTTGCAAAATAAATGTTTTAACTGAAAAGTACATATAAAAATCGAACAGGAAAGTAACATTCAAGGACGACAGTCAACCACAAACACTAAAAATGGGCCAAAATGTCGATGAGCACAAAAACATTCAACACGATATACGAAACATGTGTTTAAGGAAAAACTGGATCAATGAATGTCATACAATCCCTGTGGGATGAAGTCGTCATAAAAACTTACTAGACTATGCTTACGTAAATAATTTTGGTTCAGGTAATGGATAGCTGTATATATTCTTCTTTACTCCAATAACATATCATAATAAAGTGATGTTTTATGCAAATATGGAAAACACTATATCTGTCCACGGATGTCTTGGACAACCCCCGTATTGGTATTGGTATTGGCAAAAGCCAACTCAAAGTAGCACAGTGCTTGTCCGTCAGAGTGATTGTCACAGTCTGGGTTTAAAAGTTCCGAAATCTTAAATATTTACATGTCTGTAACTTCAATGCTTTAGTAATTCTAGTTTTGTATATCTAAAGTCATTAATAAATGCTAGTTTATCACGCCAGTAACACAATGTCAAAGTCTATGTTCAAATGTACCTAAGACGTGATGAAAAATACTGTACATTACCTTTCCACGTTAGTGTTTTCTTATGACTTCATTGTTTATTCATTCACGAACATCAGATACATAAATGAATATGAAAATATATATGTTTCACTCAATATCACAGTTTGTTCATTGGTAATATTTCAAAAATCGTCTGAGGGATCTTACTGTCTGTTTCTGCTCCTTGTTCAATACTATCTTTATAAAAAAAAAATATATATTTCAAAAGCGTAACTTCTAACAAAATAACTTCATACAAATTGTATGTATAGATAAAACTTACCAGCACTTGATCAACCGCATTGAATGTTATTGAATCTGTCCAAACTTCGGAGCCGTCGCCATAGTCTGCTGTGGCGCTAACAGTGTAAGCCTCTCCATCTGTAAACGTGATTGCATTAACGACAATGACATCCAGCTCGATTACAATCTGGTTTTCCGTCAGATTTGCAACATCACCGGTGTTTATTAGGGTAGCAAAATCAATGAATGCACTATCAGCCTGAAACATAAATATGAAATTATAATAAATGTTTATTTTTTGTACGCGGTATAAAAAGAAAATATATTTACAATAGTTCTTTCATACTACATATCGCATATCTGCGTCACTGAACTTTGGTGCAGGCAATTTTTCTTGGCTTTTGCATCATAAAAACATAACTGTTTGACAATTCCATCTAAAACAAGTCTTATACAGAGGTGTGTTAAAATCCTGATTATCGTCAACATTTTAAAACAATTTACGTTTAATTAATTCAATATTACAAAGATGTGACAGAGGTAAATAACTGTGTTTTTCATCTGTAAGAGAAATAACAATGCTGCTTAATCAAATCTACTTATAATAAGCGGTGTTTGTCACTTTAAAACGATAATACGTGTACAGAAACAGATGGCATGTGTACATCGTTGTAAAACAAACAACACGTCATATATAGTATCTGCTATTTCATCATTATTTTACACCGAATAAATTAACTCTAACAAGACTTAAAGATCTGTAATAAAACAAGAGGGTCTGAGAATGCTCTGCTAGCTGACATGGCTCTTATATTATGACTGGTGATTTCTGCATTCTGTCAAATATAATGTCTAAAGTATTGTTTGCAATGAACTATCAGAGAAACATTTCGTTGTATTTGTATTTTTGCCTTGATGTTCAAACTTACGGTATTCTCTTTATGTCCGTAATGGCATCCCCGGCTAATGCCAATACCGAACATAAACAAATCAAAACTTATTAGTTGGTGTACCATCTACTGTTTATTGATGACAAATACCCAATCAACTTTTATTTAAAAATGTCAAGCATTTTAGAAATTATGGACAATAGTATGTATAAAAGTCGAACAGAAAACGCAACTTTCACACGTTATTAAAATGGGCTAAAATATCGATCCGGAGTTATGGACAAAGCACAAAACAATTTCATCGCATTTACCGGTGACTTTGAAAATGAAACATTGATAATAGTGCTCAACATTTACATACTGAAGCAAACATTCTTACCAAGGTCAAAATCCGAAACAGTCAGCCATTTTTAAAATATATCATAAATGGATGAGGTATGTTCAAGTGAAAATTTCGACAAAATGCATATTTTAAACATGAGCATATAGTACAAGACAGTATTCAACACTGCTGATGTTAAAATAATATCAGAAGGAATACTTAAATGGCAGAAAGTGTGCCCTGTATAAAGTTTGGTACAATTTTCCTCAACGTTGTTTTGCTTTTGTATGAAATAAATTGGTCCATTTATCCATCTCGAGCACAAGAGACATCATCCAAATTTCGAAGTACAAAATTGTCCTATAGAAACCTCAGCAACCAAATACAATAGCACCGTAAATCCACACTGTACAAATAACTAAACAAACAAATATAGAAAAATCCTTCACTCGAGGGTATTCGTGTTTTGTTTTTTCACTTACTCGCATACGCTCGTTCGTAAAATAACCACCAGTCTACCAGCTCGTGAAGGATTTCTATATAATCGATTCTATGCGTTAAATAAATTCTATGTACTCACTTTGTACAAACCGGTTGTATCAGTAATTGGCATTCCATTGTGTTCATATGTCGCTGTAAAATCGCTCGGCGAGATACTTCCAAGGTTAGATCCAATGTTGCTTATGTGCACTGAGCAAAACGAGAAAATGTTTTCCCCATTGTTGATGCTGCTTGTAAAATTGGCGTATAAATGCTCAGTACCTTCTGGAACAGTGATTGTGAGAACAAGAGGAATCTTGTCGGATATCCAAATGTCTGTTACGTATGTCCATTCGGCAGAGGTTGTGAACGTGGCGTTAAGAGATGTTGGGCCGTTCTGTTTGTTGAAAAATAAATATTCATAAAAAGTGCAAACACAAATGAAGAGAGAGAGAGGCGATTAAATACTTCTTGTTTAACAATGCATGTTGTTTATTAACAGTGTTTAATGTTATTTATATTATTCACACTCGAGTATTATAGTCTTACCCAATGTTTCGCATTCAATGTATTACGGTAAAAATTACTAAATGCGTATATTTACTATTATGTCATATGTCAGTAGTGCTAATAACTATTGCAACATATGTATTTACTGTTATGGCATATGTCAGTAGAGCTAATAACTATTGCACCGAAACGTTGATGAATAAAATATAAACATAACGTGTTGGTGTTGAATTTTATATATTTATATAATGTATTAAAATAACACATTGCCTGTTTGATAGTCACCATTTAATATAACTGTATATAAAGACAATATACAGATACTGCCCGTTTGATATGCACACATGTTTTAATATTAACCCATAACCCGCTAAGCACGACTATAATAGCCATTGCGTCCAGTGTAAACCCAGACTCGCAGGCTGATCAGGGTTTAAAATGTCCGGCCGCTGATTGATCAGTTATTTTCACCAAAACACCCCTTTGCCACATAAATGTAATGGTCTTAATTCAAAAAAAATAACAATCCATTATATATATGTAGCGGATTAAGGGTTAACACAAAGTATACGTACTATCAGTTTGATTTAATTCTATATATAAACACAAATGTTAATGCAACTATTAGGTAACACGTTGCTCCATTGGCTAACGTCTCAAATTTGCGACCGAAAACCCCCCGATTTACCGTCTGAAAAATATGTGACGTCACATAGCGTTGATATAAACGACGTCATTGGATGACCTCAACAAAATGCTGGCATCCGTAAATTTGAGTTTGCATGGAAAAACAAGTGTGTATATATGATTTGATTTTATATTTGTTACATTTGGATGGAAAAAAAAAGCATTAAAATCGAGACCATACTAAGAGGTTCAATCTGGGACGGTCTGCAATTACGTTTTACAACGAAATGTCAGACCGTAAAACCACTAACATACCGTCCCGGATTGAACATTCTTAGCATGGTTATCTCTAAAGTATGCATTCTTCGCCTATAATATAAATCAATTTGTAGCATGGTCACTGTAATTCCCTTTGTAATAGCACAGGTGTAAATCGTTTAATTGAAAATAACACCTGTCAGAATAAATGATGTACGACAACTACCAGTTATTGTAAGTTAGAGTATGGCAGAGAGCTGAAATGGACATGCTAGAAAACAAATAGAGTATCATCTCGTTGATTAATGTAATTTAAACTCAATGAGACCATACTCTATCTATTACATAAACAACAATATATACATACCGCGCGTTTGACTCGGTTTAACTGGTCATCTACGGCTGAAACGAAACACCAAAGCAGATAGTTAACTGTATCATAGTGATCAGACAGAGATCAACACTTGTGTGTTTGTGATGTCTTATCCTTTCTTTTATTCAACTTTATATACAGTTGTTCTTTGTTTCGTTGTGTGTTTGTGGTTGACTGTCGTCCTTGAATGTTACTTTTCCTGTTCGATATTTCTATCTACCTTTGTTGAAGTTCATTTGAAATAACAAGTCGGATTTCGTCATAAAATTCAGTATAAGTTTGACATTAGTTGTCATCTTAGGGCTTCAGTCTGTTTGGTCATCGTGCAATCAAGGAGGTAAGAATAGTGCGAACTGTAAATGGGTTAACCCGTAAATACCTATGTTGATCAATTTAACACTCAACTTGCATAAACTAATCATTACTAAGGATCTTACGAAGTTTGTAGATCACATCATAATAGAAATCAGGTTGTGAATATCCTTGTCTCTCGGAGTTCTAAAATAACTTTTTAAAGTAGACAAGAGTACTGTTTGTCCTTGCAAAATAAATAACCGAAAATATTATTTTTATTGGATGTATCGGTAGATATTAGAATAATGCATTCGGCTATACTTGCGATGCAGCTAACCTCGAGTGGAATATGAACATTTCAATTAATAAAAGATGCCTTTAAACAGTTGTTTAATTAACAATCAAAATTATTTTTGATATGATCGTAAAACCCTGAACATGTTGAACAAGCAACTTCACTAAATAAGTAATAGATAGAGTCTGGTCTCAGCGAGTTGTCTCATTTAAACACTGAGATGGGCGAAGCCCATCGAGGTGTTTAAATAACCAACGAGCTGAGACAGACTCTATCCTTTTTGTAGCATGGTGTATCTAGTTACACTTTGACGTTATAGTGACCGTACTCTAAATTCCAATATCTGCCAATTATAAGACAGATTTCTTCTCTTTTCTAAAAATTTGTCAGATAATATTGATAATTGTGCCGCATGATATTCATTAAACATAATCTCTCATAGTTGGTTTTGCCATATCTATCATGTCTATGCCTAAATATTAATTTGAATTTCTGAAATGTAATTTCTTACATATTCAAATATTAGGAATTATTTCTTCTCTTTTCTGAAAATACGTCAGATAATATTCATAATTATGCCGTATGATATTCATTCATCATAGTTTATCACATAACATTTGGTGTGGGAGTGTAATAACACCATTCAATATTTTCGAGATTCTACTAGTGGTATAACATAACGTTAATGACGTCCTGGACGTGACGTTAATGTACATTTTCTGACGTAATGTGACGTTATAAATCTAACATTCGTTCTCATTCATTATTGAATTTATTAAACTCGTTAGCAAATATTATATAATGCTCGGCAAGAGCCTCACACTATATCATTTTGCCAACTCGTTTAATATATTCAATAATAAATGAATACGAGCCGAGCATCATATCATTTTTGCTAACGAGTTTAATAAATTCAATAATGAATGAGTACTCATGTAAGATCCTCTATATATCATTTGAGTTTTGCTTACCATTTTCGTCTTCCCATTTTTCTTATTGGGGGTTTAATAAGAACATGTTCCTCCTTACAAACAACGAAATAATATATATAGCATAATCTGTATATTATAACACTTAATTTGAATAATGTACATGATCGTTTAAAACCTATTTAATATATGTTTAAGTTCTTCTATTAATAGTATTTAAGAAAATCAAACAATTCTAATTCAACGCAATCAATGTCTACGTAAAATAAAAATAAACAAATTAATTTATAGCTAAATACCTGATCCGATAATAATTTCAAATGCGCATATATAAATCCAACAAAACCAGCCGATGCTGTACATTTCGATGGATGGCTCTTTATGATTGTTATATTGAAGATCATAGGCTTTTTATTTACTTTGAATTATAAATATAAAATTCAGTAATACAAATTTTTCAATATTTGAACATGTTACATTATTCATAACTCAAATAGTGATTGGTTAGCGCGACTGATTGATTAACAGTAGGCTGAATACACACAAGTTATTGACAAGGCGGGTATATAGCTTTGTCGGCATTTCGCTTAATCTAGAAGAAAACTTTGGATTATTTTCGACAACAGCTATGACCCGGTTTCTTCTATGTACTTGACATCAACTGTAGCTGTCCAACAGTAGCTGATGATATGGTTTTAATATCTTTCTCCAGAGATAGTTTTCAAAATATGATGGACATTTGTTATCGCTACGCCTGCAAATGGCGATTTGACTATAATACAAGCAGGTGTAGCATAATTGCATTTAAAGAAACGAAACATGAGTTTGTGAATAGTAACCGTTCTTGGAATCTTGGACATAATCGCGTGTTAGATACTGACACGTATACTCATCTTGGTATTGAAATCAATAAGTATAAGTCTCTTCAAACAAACGTTAAATAAGCTTAGAGGTACGTTTCTCAATCTTGTAAATTCTGGTATTCATGAAGACGGACTTCACCTAACAACGTCTATTAAAATATACAAATCAATTGTGCTTCCAAAGGCCCTTTACGGATGTGAACTGTGGTGTGACTTAACACACTCACAAACTGCAGAATTAGAAAAAGCGCAAAAATATTCCATCAAATATATGCAGTGTATCCAACAGAGGTCTAGAACCGACATAAGCTTAAGCTCAATCGGTGCTAAACCTCTTATATGTGAAATTGATAAGAGAAAAGTAGTATTCTTTGGTCAGATATGTCGGTTATCCTTTTTATAGAGATATGTCCTTTTCGAGAATTGTTCACTACTTTGATAATCCGTATGGAAAAAGAACATTTTTTTCTGATATTAATCGTATTTTGTTAAAATACACCTTAAATGGTGCTATTGAGGATTTTCTTGATACAGGTTACTTTCCGACCAAAAGTGTATGGGCACATATCGTTGATATAACATTAAATAAATATCAAGACACACACTGGGTAGCAATTGTTGGAAGAGATGAACAGCTTAGGCAGTTTAGCGTCGTTAAACCTAGCCATAATATCGTTTCGCCTATCTGGTTACTAAGTAAGTCATATCCAAGATATTCCAATCAGTGCCAAAGCACAATGATTGTACTAATTAAGTTATTTTATGATAACTTCATGACGAAGTGTCCAAACTGTACAAACACCATTTTGAGTAATGTAGAAGAACATATATTAGTTGAATGTCCTACGACTGAAGGCATCCGACACAAGCTATAGAAAACACTATATATGAAATTTGGTCTAAATGTATTTACATGCTTTATAACTCGGAGCCGTAGAGATCAAATATTGTCCTGGATAAATGGTTTAATGTCTGTTCTCACTAGTGAGGATGATTGCACAGAGTGTCTTAAAATTAGTGTAACGGCCATCCACCAGATGCATACATCATGTGAACAGATAATAATATTAGTCATGAAGTAATGCATTATTGAGTCAAAGTCATGGACTTGCTGGGTTATTAGATAAAACAGATATTTAGATATTTATTGAAAGGTATTCATACATGATGGTAAACGGTAAAGTAAAAGAAAATGTGGTTTATACACTAAATTAACTTACTATTTGTTTGTTGCTCTCAAAGGATCACCTTTATCAGTATTTATTACTATATATTAAGCGTATATATGTCTACAATGTTATTCGTTAAAGAAAGTAAATATGTGGTCAAATACCTCATTTACAAGTAACTTTATTTTTCTATGGTTTCTATAAATATGTAATATATAGTTCGTAAATGTTGTAATGTTGTATTCCATTGTATAAACATGTTCTATCTGTATTCTGTTGTATAAATATGTATTATTGGCTCTCCAAATGGGAGGAAATAAAAGATCTATCTATCTATTTATATGTATGGGGTTTAACATCGCATTTAACAATAGTTCAGTCAAATCACGAATGTGTCTTCTTTTAACTGTCAAATGAATTGAATTCAATTGGGTTTTAAGGCACATAAACACATGAAAGGTTATATGGCGCCTAACAGGAATGAACATGCCAGGCTCATCCTCCATTTACATCGAGATAAAATATGGAAAATGGGCCTATAACCTTCTCACCTGCAGAACTGCAAATTTGCTGCAAATTATATTGTAGACATTCCATTTACGCCGGAGCCACGTTTGTCGTTTTTCTGCCACTGCTCTAGTGATTTGAGCGAGATAGCACCTGAAACAATGCAGGGGTCATGATGAAGACCTTGAATGAGCATGAACAAAACATGAATTTGTGTGGGGGGTCTATCCCTCTGCCTACCCATCTAGCGGGATCTGCAGTGGACCTATTATTTGCCCGGGAGCCACATGGGGCTGTAAACAGTCAACTACATATCAACGTATAGTGCTGCCTACCCATCTAGCGGGATCTGCAGTGGTCCTATTCTTTGCCCGGGAGCCACATGAGGCTGTAAACAGTCAACTACATATCAACGTATAGTGCTGCCATACTTGAATACCACACCGTAGACACAAGACAAGATACCCCACCCAGTAACATATACCGACACCAGACCGACCAGTCCTAGTACTACCATTTATATGTCGAATGTCAAGCAATGGAGAAACTAGTACCATTTTTGTAGTCTTTGGTATGACCCGAAAGGGGTTTGAACCCTGGACACCCCGGATGCGAGACGGACGCTCAACCATTATTCCAGTGGTTTTCTTCATTGATGTATTGTTTACTGTTCTCTCCTGTTTGAGTTTGTTGCTTCCAATGGGTTCCCTTTTCAGTATTTATGACAATTCAGCATGAAACTATTGTAAAGTATATCACGAATTCCACATGGCCGACATTTAAACGCAACAAAATCGAAAGCCACCAGTTATCGATACGAAATTGATTTTATGGACACGGTACATAATAAACATGAATGTATTGTTAATATTAATATTTGTTTCTCCAATTAGTGTGCGCCTGTTTCTTCGTGTAAAATGGTGGCTTTATAACTTGAATAAACACACGTGTATTTCTAAAATGGGTTAAAGTTGTATTAAATTAAATGTAATGTTAAACAAATCAATAAAAATCCAATAAACAAGAATACAATTGATAAGCACTCATTCATTATCGCCTAACTCTGGTCATATCAAGTTCATATAAAAACATCTGCAAATGGCAGCATTTTCATAGTTTGACATAAATGAACGAACAGTGGGTGCATATATGGGCGGAAACGACTTTGAGTATATGTCCATAAACGCGTGTACCACGTATATGGTATGCTTACAGCATGTTGTATAATGTAAATGACTATATAATTGTAATCCCAAAGCTCAATTTCAATATTTCACATACGTGAGCATTTCTGTATGCAGTGTATTTTATTGTGTTTCTTCTGCGGAGGTTGCCTAGCACGCGGTAGGTCGTGGGTTCAGTCCATATTCAAGTCCAAACAAAGACTTCAAATACAATGGTACGTGTAGCTCCTTTATTTGACGTTCAGCGTGTAATGGGTTGTGCTAGGACCTGTCGGCCTGGTGTCAGTATAAAGTGACAAGTGATATATTGTGCCATGGGTCTACGGCGTGGGATTTCAGTGTCGCAGCACTATAAAACGGAGCATTAAAGAAACTAACCCGCCAAATAACGGCAAAATTACACTACCAACCGTTTTTCCAAACTCGATCCAAGTGTTCAGGTCATATAATAATGTATATGTGCCGATTACAAGTATAGTGTTTTCTTTCAAGGGTTTTTAAAACACCCGTTGAATATGCGTAAAATGAATTATGAGTTACTTTTAATTCAACGCTCAATTTTTTGGGGTTTGGCCAGGCTGGTTAAAGCCACTTATGTTTCGTCTATAGCGTTTGGATTCTCAAAATATGAAACGCTGTACATATAAAATTTGGCTGGGATAGCTACTTTAAGCTCACTGATACAAGTAGACACCGTGATATGGTCTGTGTCTCGATTATGTTGAGGACCTCATTGCTTTATTATTATTATTATTATTATTATTATTATTATTATTATAATTATTATTATTATTATTATTGTTATTATTATTATTATTGTTATTATTATAATTATTATTATTGTTATTATTGTTATTATTATTATTATTGTTATTATTATTATTATTATTATTATTATTATTATTATTATTGTTATTATTATTATTATTGTTATTATTATTATTATTATTGTTATTATTATTATTATTATTATTATTATAATTATTATTATTATTGTTATTATTATTATTATTATTATTATTATAATTATTATTATTATTGTTATTATTATTATTATTATTATAATTATTATTATTATTATTATTATTATTATTATTATTATTATTGTTATTGTTATTATTATTATTATTATTATAATTATTATTATTATTATTATAATTATTATTATTATTATTATTATTGTTATTATTATTATTATTATTATTATTATTATTATTATTATTATACTGGATTCCGCCGCCGCTGAGTATACGGAGAAGGACTTGGATATGATGGATCACTGCGGACAATTGGAGCATTTACGGACACAAACGTTATATATACGTATTACTTTTCCGTGTATATCTCCATAAATTGTCTCTATATTGAACATATAGGGACTGTGTTATATCGCATATTGTTCACGTATTCGCTGTCCTTTTTCACAGGCTTGGTAATAATGACATGTGCAATAGAACCACCAACATTTAAAATTGAGACTGAAAGAGTAAGTTACCATGAAATCTTTGGATTTAGTAATGCCTAAATATAGTCTAAGACATGTTGTGAATATATTTTTAAAACATGCGAGGCTCTATCTGACTGGTGCCAGTCTCATTAAAATCAGACCCTTTATCACGCTACGATACTCTACTCTACAAGGACCTGACAACATTCCATTGGAGGCCATGTCAGATTGACCTTACGATTACCCAATTAGATTTCAGCCTACAAAATTGCTAGATATAGACTGTTCACTGCGCATGTCGCGTTTCAGTAAAACGCACTGGAGCAGTCTACGCTCGGTATAAGAGACTATGTCCGTAACTTTTAGTTTATAATACACAAAATAATTGCGTTGACAAACATAATACACCAACCATTATTGAATATTTACTGGAAAAAAATGAAGAAAAGATTGTTTGACAAAGTTTAATAGCGCTACAAAAAAAATTACCGATTCGTGGGATTGAACCCACACTAAAATGACACTAGTGGGCTATTAGTCGGGTCCGCTATTAACTGAGCTAAGCGAGCCTGATGTACTATGTCTTACTATTTAGAGTACTATACTCGTAATAATTTCGGTAAAATATATATTTTCAAAACACATGCTTTTCTTCGTATCTTGATAATTTTATGTGGATTTTCGTTTGTTCAGTTCACTCGAACGTCATCTGAAGTGCATGTGAAACGCACGATTTCATTGGTTGAATTTAGTTGATCTTCTCATGAATATTGATTAGGTGAAAGGTCGATCTGACGTGACCTACAAGGGAGTGTTGTCCGATCCTATAGCGGAGAGTATTAAATCGTAATTAGGATATGATTTTAATGAAATTGGTCTGGTGCCTTTGAATAGAATATATAAAGATGCAAGTGTCCCCTCAAATTCAATTTTGATGCTTTTATATATGTCAGTCACTTCATTTTTTGTTCAAGATGTACGTATAATGCTCATCCAATACATATTTCTGATTTGTCAATCAAACTTTTATACACCAATTATTTGAGCCCATTAAACTTGCAATAGGCATTTACACCCGTACCAATTACACGTGTTGTTCCATAAATAACTCTAAAACACAATAAAGCACATGCCAATATTTCGTATTTGATGGAATAGACATTGGAATAAAAGAGGACGGAGCTAGAAACTGAATATCGGAACTAATATTCGTAAAAACACAATTCGCTCTAAGGCTAAGCGTCCCTCACCACACGTAATGTTCTGTAGGGTCCCAGTGTAATGTTTTTGTTCGTGGCATAGAGATAAAAATAAAACAATTTTCAACTTGATTTTAAGCTGAAATTCTTCATTGATCCAATATCTGCAATTTAAAACAGAATTAACAAAATAATATTTACCAGGTTGAAATTTGTTAAAGTTCATGTTTGCGTGACACCTATCGAAATTTGGTCTAATAATATGACAAAAATACAACTCCGTGGTGTTAATACCCATCATGTATAAATGCTGTAGAATTAACACCTGGTTAGTATAAATCAATGTATGCAATGGAATGTCTTGTAAACAGTAAAAAAAGGAAATATTTATTTTGTGCGTCTACCTCCTTCATTTTCACGAGTATTAAAGGGCAGATAATACTGGTGTGAGTGCTAAAGACATTGCTCACCTTTGCTTTACCAGGCTTTACTATTTAGTGTGTGGCATTACCTTACAGAAGGAGGTCTACATGATAATGTTGTGCGTGCGATATTGAACAAAAACAAAATGAAACAAAACAAACGATAGCATTACTTTAAATTGGTCTTATGTAGTGCCTCATTATAGTACTTAATTACCTAAAACGTTACAAACAATGCTAAACTCTAAATTTAGTTTGTTATGAATATATATTTCATATTTGGGTCGATAATGGGCAAGTGTTAGACAGACGTGAGAATCATGGCTCTTATGGTAGTATGTACCTGCCATAGATCCATGATGCCTGAGCATTTAGGAACCAGCAGGACCCTGTACCGAATCCCGTACGCACTTTTCCGGCGAGGTTTCTGGAGGCATCACGCAATGCATGCATAAATAACCACCGTATTTCAATAGAACAAACCTTAAATACCACATCTGCATGCAGAGAGGAAAGACACACCGATGTTTTCAGTGTTTTATGGTCACTGTTAGAGGACAGATAATTTCCGACAGTTGCATTGTTTACGTTCGAAATAATCTCGTCCTCGTGTAAAGCCTCGTTCCGTATTTGGAAAATTAACACCGCCCTACTCACACACCTGGCGCTTTCCTGTTGACGGTGTCGATTTGTGTCAGCTGTGGGCGGGTTTAAGTTTTCAAACACGGAACAACACCGCGCGTAATACTTCCAATGGTAAACATTTAAGAAAAACATATCTTCTGAAACACGGAGTCTTACACATTTTTTTTTATATCTTCTCTTTGGTGAGTTGTATGCATGCACGTGTTGTTCTTGTAGGCTTTGCTTGATGTCTTCAAAAACCTCTCTTGATGGGGTCGATCCTGATATCTACCTATTCTTAAAGAATCGAATCATAGCTCTATGGTAGGTACACACCATAAGAGCTACGATTCTCGCATCTAGTGTTAAGACATTATTTTTCCAACTGATGCTTGTTTTTTATAAAGCGGCAATTGCGTTAACTGTTACGGGTTCGAATCCCACTGGAAACTCAACTTGAAAGTGAGAAAGTGTCGATTCTTACGGATGGCTGGATAGAATATTTTATTCAAAATTCCAATAGACTAAAGGCCTGAGAGGATACAATATATTGAATATTGAATGTTGTTTAACGGCTCATCAACACAGTATAGGTTATTTAGAGCCGCCCCAGAGAGAGGGGAAGGATACATAGGAATCCGGGAACCTGCCCTACTCTTATTATCGAATAGATTCCTATGGTTCTTTAACGTGCTCGGAGAATAGACCGATACACGGGACCGCCCGGTTTACGTCCCCATCCGACGGACGAGGCTAAGGTAAAGTGGAGAGGATACAAATAGTTAACACAATACAATGAGAGGTAATACGAAATGAAACAACTTCAACAAATGTACATATATATGTTTATGCGCATTGTTTATTCTGGGAAGTAAGTAACGAACAACTTGTCAGTATAATGTCGATATATGCCACAATGTGGTTTATTCACGAGAGTGTGAATGTATTTCATGGTAAAATAATAGTGAAACATTGTAATATGATGTAACATACTATTTTCCGGTATTTACATAATGAAAATGTAATGGAATAAAGCACTATAAAAACGATGTACTAACTATTATTAGGCAATATTACGTAATCTAAGTTGTTACACGATTTGCCGTTAATTGGAAATAACTGTTTTGCTATTAAAAACATAAATCGTGTTTATATAATCGTATTGGTACATGTATTATTAATTAGCTATGGCGATTTTCGCCAATCTCATCAGAAAATTTGACTGATGAAATCGCCATATGGAAAGGAAAGAGCCACTGACCTTGGCATATATCGAAAGAACTAAGCGTAGTATATTCAAATGTTTTAGAGAAATGCACATTATACCTTAACGTGTCTAAAAAAGGAACGAACATGAACCCATGATTCGATCCTGACATAAATGTACACACTAACAAAACTAATTCACATATATTGAAATCACTAAACAAAACTAATTCGTATACGTTCAATATCTTTCACTAACTGTAAAGTTCAAATTCAAAATGTCTTTCACTAGAGTTGTTTGTCTTTGTAGTTATAAACAAAACTGACCTAGCATGAACCCATCGTAAGGCCACTTCACGTGTGTAAATACAACCCCACATGAACCCATAGTGGGGTCAATACGTGATAATGACTCGAGTTTGAATGTAACCGGCGTCTGTAAGTTGTAATTGACATGAACACATGGACAATTACTTTTCATAGTTCTGTGTTGTCTGTAATGTTGATCCCATACGTAATAAAAGCCGTGAACCCACTGACCTCTATTTATTGACGTATGTATCTGGTCAACGCATTTGAACGCCATCGTCCCAAGTGCCGAATGATTCCGTCGGACACGTTGTTCTCCATGAGATGTGTTGCTCGGCCTATTCTGAAACTGTGCGATTTGAATTCTGTTGTTCTAAGACCTATACATGCTAGCTATGCGTTCAGTATATTTACGAACTTTGATCTGGCTATTGGGGTAATTGAAGCGATTGAAAATAGCGGTCCGTCAGAGATCCCCCGTTGTTGCAGGTAAGTCTCCAGACTCTTTACCGGAAAGTGTGCGCCGTTTTCCGATTTAATTTCAATTGTGTGTGTTTTTCCGTTGGAATGCTTAAATCGTTTATGGAGAGGATGATATAAATATTTTCATTTATTTTATGCTTTCCAGTGCTTTATATAATTATCTCAGTGAAATAAAAGTGGTAACCCACTGTTTTCAAACAGTGAAATTACCATAAATAAATTTCACTGTTTTTGGAACTACTTTTTTCTATAGTGATGGCCTCCTTTTACAAAGAGTTATTATTCTTACCTCCCCTTTGTTATTGTTATTATCCGTCTGCTGTCAAAAATGGAAAACATTGAGGAAATGGATCCAATTCAATTCCAAGCATCCTTTGGTCATATTTTTGATGTAGATGAGTACATTAATTCTGAAGAAACCAATGAGGCAAGTGTATCAGAGCCTGAAAATCTTCCAACTGCTGCCAGCACTGGTCTGAGAGACTTCAGACCTGTTGATGTTGAATCCTTCCTGGAAAGCTCAACCAATGCTAACACTAAAAAAAAGACAGAAAGTGATATGAAGGTATTTAATGAATTCCTGATGTCAAAAAATGAACAGAGATGTGTAGAATTTATTCCTCCAGATGTCCTGAATGCATTCATATGTGAATTTCTACTGGCCGTCACCAAAAAGAATGGTAACGAGTATGAACCGACAACTTTACGTGGGTTTGTTAGCTCAACTGATTGCCACTTAAAGTCCAAAAACTCAAGAATGTCCATCCTGAATGACCCTGATTTCATCAAAGCTAGAATGGTGTTGAAAGGCAAGCAAAAAGCCTTAAAAGCCAGGGATAAGGAAACAGGCCCAAAACAGCAAAACCTCTCAATGATTGGCACCTAGACAAGATGTACGAGGCTCAAACCCTCGGAGATTCCAATCCAAGGGCACTGATTCATTCGATGTGGCTGTTGTGCACAACCTACTTCGGTATGCGGACTGGGCAAGAAATCCATTGTCTATGTTTGGGAGATGTTAAACTACAGGTTGATGATCAGACTGGGGAGGAATTTGTAATGCTGGATACTGAACGTCAAACAAAAACAAGGACAGTGACAAATCTTAAAGACACACGGTATGGTTACCTGAAAATCATTTCATAAAAAAATAATATTTTTTTTAATATAAAATTATCAACATACAACATACAAACACTATACGAATCTTTTATGGGTGTCCGGTGAAGATAGGGAATTCCAACACGAGGTATAAGTGTTTTTATCGGAACCGAGGCTCTGCCGAGGTTCCGATTAAAACACTTTAGTCTTATACCTCGGGTTGGAATTCCCTATCTTCACCGGACACCCGTGATAGATTATTTGTCTTGCATATCAGAGACATGTTGTGCGTTGACGCCGTCAGCTGCTAACGTTGTACATGTTTTCCTGCATACCGGATGTAGGTGCGAGTGAATTTTATCTCGACCCTAGGGTGAGATGGAAATATCTAGCTCCAGTAAAATGACTATCCTTGTCTGGTATGCAAGAAAAAGATAGATCTTCTCTGTCTTTATCTTAGACCACCATCTGTAAGAATCGACACTTTCTCAGTCACAAGTACAATAAGTGATGGAAATAAATAACTGATCCATGTAATTCATTTATCATGCAGAATTTACAGGTACTCTTTCAACAAATTCTCATTCCGACAGCTTGAACAATTTATATTTCAATTTTCATCTATTTTATTCAATACATATTACATTAAAAACAAAAAAGAACACATAAGTAGAAACTTTTTTTTTACCAGAGTGTTAAAACCCAAGGCTTTCGCTAAACCAGACGATTCGCAGCGGGATTCAGTGAACCTTTACAAGCTGTATAGAAGCAAAATACCATCCGATACATGCACAGAGGAGAGCACATTCTTCTTAACTCTTGGTTACAGCACCCAAAACTGTTTGTACTGAAAAACGCCGATGGGAATCAACAAACTTTATGGAATAATGAAAGAGATGAAAGAAGAGGCCGTAATTAATGCACCTGGCATAACACCTTACAGGTTTGTCTGCTTATCAGGAAATCATGTCAGACACCCATGTACGTTTACGTTTTGAAGTGAACAGACTGCAATATATGCCATTATTTTATATAAAGCTTCATTCTCATAAAAGGATTATTTCTAAAAACACTTACCCGCTTTGATGCTGCCTCCAATGATACGAAATGCAAATTATTTTTTTTATTTCGTCGTTTCTCTTGATCTGACCGTATAATTTGTTTGCTTTACAGAATATCATAAAGTTGTGATTTTATTGAGAGAATCACTCATATCACAGTGTACGAAATATTGTTCCATTTTATTAGCATTAATCGAGAATAAGTGCATTTTAACGATGTTTATCTCCCCTACATTAGGCGTTTTAGTCGTATTTCGGTAAATTCGAAAAGGAATTAACTGTTCCAATAAATACCTTTGTTTCGGTTTGTTTCGGTAAATACATATACCACACAAACTCATGTTTGTTAAACGATTTACTGAATTTGATGAATTCGGGCATTTATGTACAACCAAGCAATAACTGTAATTGAATTAATTTTACACAAAAACAATAAAATGCCAGGTAGGTAAACAAAAACCTTTTCTTATTCAGTGCAAGAAAGCGTCTGATCCAAAAGCTGAGTGATGATGGAGTTCCTGCCAACCAGATAGTACAGATATCCGGTCACAAAAATGTTAACAGTCTCAACAACTACAGCAAACTGAACAATGACCATTGTAAACAGATTGCAGACATTTTGTCTGACCGACCCAGGGTATCTCAAGCCGTCACTCTAGCTCCGCAGCGAGTTATATTAGGAAACTGCTGTTGTAATTGTTTAAACATGTGAGCATTTTGAGGCGAGGCCCTTTGGCCTCTTGTTTATGACTTGCAGTTGTACATTCTTTTTTTATAAAATCACTTCAGAATTAGAACAGCAATACTTATCAAGAATGGAACTTTTGATGAGGTATTACATTATAAAGGCCTAAATTAATTAAAACAATTGAAAGTGTTATCGTAAGTAAATGTCTAGTTTAACGACGTTTGCAAATCCACCCACTAAAATCACAAAGGAGACCACTGCATTGTCGTGGCAAACAATGTATGGATCAATTGAGTATTCAAATGAAGCATTGGATAAAATACATTGTCTACTGTAGCTTTGTCAGCAGCATTGTCAACATCTATATATATAAAATTAGAAAAACATTCATATATAAACCACAGTACTCAAAGGCAATTGCACCGTAGGTTAACACTGTACAACAAACTATATAAAAAAATCCAATTAAATAGTCAATGAATGGGACAATATACAAACATAAAGAGCGATGAATACAGGATAAGCGACTTGGAACGGTCAGTAGGCAATACAGCCTATTGGTTAACTTAAATTGATGTTATGTGTACCTCGCTATTAAACCTTCTTGACAAGACAGTGTAAATAAAAGTATATCCCATCAAAAGGAAATCTTTAACAATAAAGTCAACACCCAGAAAAAATAGTAAACGATACACTTACATGTTTTTGTAAACATATATAAAAAAACTTAATTAAGGCAGTTGCAGCCAAAGAGAAACCAAATCTAAGATACGATCAAAAAACTTAAGGACGGAAGTTCATGCACCTACCACCCTCTTCAGGGTTTAAATGGCCTATAAATAGTCAATGAATGGGACAAGATACAAACATAAAGAGCGGTGAATACAGGATAAGCGACTTGGAACGGTCAGTAGGCAATACAGCCTATTGGTTAACTTAAATTGATGTTATGTGTACCTCGCTATTAAACCTTCTTGACAAGACAGTGTAAATAAAAGTATATCCCATCAAAAGGAAATCTTTAACAATAAAGTCAACACCCAGAAAAAATAGTAAACGATACACTTACATGTTTTTGTAAACATATATAAAAAAACTTAATTAAGGCAGTTGCAGCCAAAGAGAAACCAAATCTAAGATACGATCAAAAAACTTAAGGACGGAAGTTCATGCACCTACCACCCTCTTCAGGGTTTAAATGGCCTATAATGTTAATTTTGAGTTTTTGTTTGACAAATGTACAGCCGTAATTCGCACAAAGTACTGTCAAGAAAACCATGTTATTGCAGTAGTTAGTACCGGTATGTCAGACATAGTTTTCTGAGTATTCAAATGTGTACTATTCCAATATCCTGGTTACCAATCCTTATCGGTAAGCACGTTTTTTTGTTGCTGTTGTTGTTTTAACTAATTTCAATATTGTTATTTTAATTAATACTATTAACCATTATTTAAATGAGATATGATAAGAGTACTATTAATTGTCTTTATTATTCCAAAGACTTTGCCATTAATTGATATACCAATCAAAACGTAGCAATGGGATGGGCATATATAAGGCTTACCCAATATAGGTGGCTTTGAAGTAGAATACCGCTTAAGCCGGTGCTAGGGGGCGTGAGAGGTGTTGCTTCTTTCATTACTTCTCATGAACAGACTCAATTAAATCGAGTCTGCTGCTTTATTCTCTTAATTATGTTTGTTGCTCCCAAAGAATCACCTTTATCAGTATTTATTTACAGACATGTTGCAACTCGTGACAATCCAGACATACTACCGTGCCATTGATAGAATATTATCTTGGTACATTTGCGGAGTGAGTATACTCCTTAGAACAATACACACACATAAACATATTTCCTAGAAAAGAACGACTGTTGTGAACCCCAGCCATTTAGATGTAACCGTATCATTGAAGTAATAAAGTTTCAGCATTTTCGATGTATGCATTTCAACGCAATCACCCTCATTGAGGGCCCAGTGGATAGCACGGTGGACTTGAAATTCGGAGAACCCGGGCTCAAGACTCGCCGGCGCCATTGCGTTTCGTTGGTGTGTTATTTGGCAAGAATGTTTTCCTCCTGAAAACCTTGTATGTCTGATCGGGACGTAAATTGGGCGGTCCTATGTATCGGAGTCTGTCCTTTATACTACTACTACTACTAATAATATCTTTATTTCATGCGGATTACATATTTGACTAGTACCCAGACTAATATATGGTCCTCAAACAAAACAGAATATATTTACAGTATAAAAACATTGGTACAAAAGAAAGACTAAAATATGTCCAGAAACATTGTGATTTTTCTAAAAAAAAATAGTATTTGCGATAAATTTATTAAAGTTTATTTAACCGATAAATCTGCTTAATATGATTAATACGAGTACCAGTTTGATAAAAGCATTAAAACAAACAACTGTTTTAAAATGAGTGTACATATTAAAATAATCAGCATATTGAGGTTAAGAATAAAACTACTGTTAATGACTAAGTTAATGATGTCATAAGATACAAATTTATAAAAGGAATATAGGTGATATGCGTTAAATTATTGCACATCTATATTTCAGCTATTGCATTATAAATAATACTTGTCGACACAAACATCTCACCAAAACCTGATCGTTTGGGAAATGTATTCAGTTTAAGTGGCCCAGTTTATCACTCTCAATATATTACTGGGTAAACCACAACCTTTGACCGAATGTGAGAGCTAGTGAAATACTGCTACTATTGTTGTTGCAATCAGACTCTATAGACTGAGTATATATCACACCATACACTCCCGCGAAACGTGAAATATGGTGAAAAGCTACTTCTTCTGTTGTGGAAATCGCATTGTACAGCATTGAGCAAATCTCACACCAGACACTCCTGCAGAATGTGAACGATAGTGGAATACTACTAATAATGTTGTGATAATCACATTCGAGAGTATTAAGTACATCTCACATCACACACTCTTGCATAATGTGAAATATAGTGAAATACTACTGCTAAATTTGCGACCACCATACGTTATAGTACTGAGCATAGCTCACCAAACACGCTCCCGTAGAATGTAAAAGTTAGTAAACACTACTGCTAATGTTGTGAAACCACACTCTATAGTGTTGAGTATATCTCACATCACACACTCTTGCAAGATGCGAAAGTTAGGCGTCCATGAGACAACATGAGTTTCAAGAATAAAGTTATAATTTTTACAATTTCATGAGGTGATCTTTCAGCAAGCGCTTGCAGTGTCTGCACGCGAAGTGTTGGTGTCATTTATTAAGAGGTGATTAATGTATTCAGGAGTTTGATCAATTAATGTTTGTAAAGCAGTAGGCATGTGTGATATTGAACACGTTTAGGGAATGTTAACCAATTTAAATCTTTAAACATTTGCTCATATGGTGTTAAAATGTCAGATTTTAAAATAAGCCTTGATGCACGCTTTTGTAGTTTAACTGTTCGGTCTTCGTTGAAATTGGTACATCTTCCCCAAATAATGCAACCATACTCCAAAATAAGTGGTATAAATGAGTTATAGTATGTCTTCAAAATATCTTGGTTGACATATTTAAATAATAATTTCATCAAAGTAATCTTTCTTGAAATATAAAACATACACTGTCAATTTGCTTATCCCATCAGGGGCGTAGCTGACCTGAAATGCATATATATATTTTTTAACTTAGGTAGGCAATGGTGCGTTTTTGCAACATTGACAAAGTTGAATTACCCACACTGTAAAATAAAATAACCCCCCCACACACACACACAAACCCTGGCTTCAGATTTTATAGCATTTTTGGACTTGTCAATTCTTTCATTTTTCAAATTGATGTATAGGCCCGGGCCTACATGGTCTACTAGTAGTTACGCCGATGCCCATGTTAAATTTTTGTCTATGTTTACACCCAGCAATGTTTGCGACTTTAAGTTAAAGAACTATAGTAATCTATTTGTTATTGAGATTATGGCAGGTTCCCGGATTCCAAAGTATAGCTCCTCTCTGTTTGTGGTGGGTCTTAATAACATATAATGTGTTGATAACATCCAATTCATTCAATTATGTTTCTTTCAAAGCGCATCTTCAATAACTTCACACACAAAATTAAAGGTAAAAGTATTCTTTTTGTCAACAACAAAAACTAAGTAAATACTTATATTGTGATCAATGAGGGACAGTTTACGGCAGTACATAGACCCCTGTGTGATCGTCTTTGTCATTGCCGCAACTACCCTCGTCATTGGCAATACATTTTCAATCTTTTTGAGGTAACTGTCATTCAGCTTGCACTATTTCAGCATGCACAACAATAGGTTATGACAATAAATTTAATAAAATGCAAAGAATCGTTAAAACGGTGCTATTGTAACAACTGTACCAATTCTAACATATAGTTGCCATGGTTAGTAGTTAATACAGTAGTCTATGTATTACCCTTAAGCTTCTTCTTCGATGTTTTTCGTGCAAATGGATATACTAGTTTTCAATTTCATATGCATGTTTTTTTATTGTGATTGATGTGGGTGGGGTAATTCAAAGTGGTGTTAAACATCGTTACAATAGACATAAATTGCAATTAAAGACATTAAAATAGACATCTAAGTGGATTTTGTTGTTGCATGTGTTAACTATTGCTTCGTGTCTTTATTCAAACTGTCTTAATCATAACAAGTATTGAATAACGCATTTTTTGTGCAATATATGCATATATCCGAAATTTAAAACAATAGTGGTGTTGCAGTTATTCTGAGGAAGACGTACACTTCCTGTTCGATGCGTAGATCCTCTTTTCAGGCTTGATGCACGCAAAGGCCTGAACGTTGATTAGTACATACTGTCATTAATTCTTAATCAAATAATTAAATCATCGTAGAATAATTGTGAATTACTGATTCTTACATGTTTATACATATAATGTAAAACAATATATATACTAACCTTAATGCATAAAACTGTGTCAATAGTGGATGAGGTAATTTGACTTCCAATTTTAAGCAATATAGTGATTTTAAGCAGAATGCAATGCTGAAACAAAGCTTATTTATTCTGTATTAAACTAATATGAATTATAAACTTAAAAGTATATTAACAATTATCAAAAAATAATAATGTGCAAAAATGAACATCCAAAATTTGATGCCAAGGCTACAGTGATACACCTATTATGATGGAATTAAACTGTATAAGCTACCTGTAATGATAGAATGTGCCACCTGAGTTGGTTGCAATATCGAAAATGTTGGGTCCAGGCTCAAGGTTATGACCATAGTCAGTAGTTTGAAATTATATGTGTGTGTATTTGTATATCGGGTTTTAGGCTGGGATGACCAAAGGGGATTCTCTTTCCTACTAGTAGGGGTTGGGGTATATCCCTAAAAAGCAAGTTTAAAAATAGGACTTACTTAATTCATTTTAGCAAGTTAAGGTACTTATGTTTGTTTTAACTCCTTAATTAACGGAGCGTTATAGCCATTGTTTAAGACAATAAAGCGAATCTCAGTTTGTATACGTAGCGGCGTTGGTAAATATGTCATGGCTAAACTTGGTAAAATGTCTGTGCTATCCAGAGTTAAGAGGAGTTCGACAATGGACATTGTTTACGTATACATTACAGCGTTATTTGTATTGCCATTGCTTGTGTCAAAATAATTCAGTTTAAGTTAGCTACTTTCGTTGGAATTGCATTAGGCAATCGTTTATTCAATGATACATGTATTACCGAAGCCGTTAATAATCAGCGTTCTGAATATATGCAAGTGCGAAGACCATGTGATTTAAAATTCAGACCATTTCTTGGCGGTCCAAACAGTTCAACACAAAGACGTTCTCATTTATTAGATCTTGTACTTAAACCAATTTGCCAGGACGTACCGAGCTTTATAAGTCAACTAAGAGATGAAATTGATTTCCTAAAACATCTACCATGAACAACCTAACCTTACGCTACTTTAGTCACTTTCGACATTGTTCACTTTTATACTAACATTCCACATAATTTTGGCATTGAAGCTTTGAAATATTGACGAAATAATTGTGGACACAAGACAGATTCGCGCTTCAAAGAATAATTCATTATTGAGGCTTCAAAACTAATTTTAAAAAGAAACGTGTTTAATTTTAATGGGAAACAGTATATAAAAAAGCGTGGAACAGCGATGGGTACTAAATTAGCTTTGACGTATGCTACATTAGTTATGTGATATTTGTTGCATGGTCGGTGATATTTCCTATGATGAATACAGAGCATTAAATCGTTTAATTTAGGGTAACTAAAGGGGCGTGGCTATACCGTACTACAACTACCGGATATTGGAATTTAGAGCACGGTCACTATGACGTCACAGTGTTACTAAGTACACCATGCTACAAAAAATATAGAGTGTGAATTGTTATTAGACGAAAAAAACACTGTATTTCATTGATATCTTAAAACCAAATTTAAATGCGTAAATACAGAAATGTACGTTTATTGTTGTGTTTTACGTGAAACATGTTTAACTTATCCCGCTATTATAACGCGAAAGGATAACGCGAGAGTATTAACGTTATTACGTGACGTTACTTGTTTATGTTGTTAACGTCTAAATATATATTCGAATATATATATATATTGTGAGAAATATTTGCGAACTACCAAGGACAGACAACCTTCGGACGAACTAAAGCAGGGCGCCTAGCTATGATGAGAGACACAGAATTCAAACGTATGCATTCACTTCCTGTAAAGGATAGCTGCAACACACGCTGATAAACTGTATCTCTACATCCTAACACACTCGTGTGGAGGCACAATTAACATATACACACTCGCATACATACATACAATGAGTGGGACCACATTTAAGCATTCAACCACACATATCTATATTAAGACAGTGACACTGAAAGGTGCCGGATCTTATTGTCAACCCTTTTGTGTTTGTGATGTCATTTGCATTTATTATTGCTTTTGCCTTCTTGTTTGTCTGTTTGCGTGTTTGTTTCTGTGTTTTGTGGTTGACTGTCCTCCTTGAATGCTACTTTCCCTGTCCGATCTTTTTATATTTCTTTTTAGGGTTACTGTGAATTATATAGATATAAAGAGTTTGTATATAGGTTTTGAGGTAGGGTTTGTGTTATCTTTTTTCCCCATCTTTACTGTCAGCGTACAGTTCATCCAACCAGATAATTAATGTATGTTCTTATATTTGTATCACATTTGGCTCCAGAGTGTCTATTCAAAGTAAGCAACAAGTAAGTCCTTGCTACACTGCCAAAGATAAGTTGTTTTTAAAGAGTTTTATTTAAACTTAAACTTAAATTTATTCAGGTAAATATAACAAAGGACATATATACCTGAATTCACGGTATCCCTAAGATCCGGCACCTTTCATTGTCACTGTCTCACTCTACATCTGTGTTATGATGTAGAGATACAGTTCATCAACGTGTGTAGCAGCTATCCTTTTTAGGGACTGAATGCATACTCTTGATTTCTGTGTATCTCGTCATAGCTAGGCGCTCTGCCGTAGTTCGTCCGAAGGTTGTCTGTCCTTGGTAGTTCACAAATATTTCTCCCTATATATATATATATATATATATATATATAAAAACTCTAGCAACTATATATATATATATACAAATATTTCTCCCCATATATATATATATATATATATATATATAGGGAGAAATATTTGTGAACTACCAAGGACAGACAACCTTCGGACGAACTACGGCAGGGCGCCTAGCTATGACGAGATACACAGAAATCAAACGTATATATTCACTCCTTAAAAAAGGTAGTTGCAACACACGTTGATAAACTGTATCTCTACATCATAACACACTCGTCTGAAGGCACAATTAACATATAGACGCATACATACATACAATTATAGCTCATATGAGTGGGCCACATTTAAGCGTTCAACCACACACAGCTATATTGAGACAGTGACAATGAAAGGTGCCGGATCTGGGGATACTGTGAATTCAGGTATATATAATAAAGGGAGAGAATTTGAACTCACTACGGCAACTTTCGAAATTGGGATCTCGTAAGAGATTCATGTTCACAAGGCAGAATTATATATGGGGAGAAATATTTGTGATCTACCAAGGACAGACAACCTTCGGACGAACTACGGCAGGGCGCCTAGCTATGACGAGATACACAGAAATCAAACGTATATATTCACTCCTTAAAAAAGGTAGTTGCAACACACGTTGATAAACTGTATCTCTACATCATAACACACTCGTCTGAAGGCACAATTAACATATAGACGCATACATACATACAATTATAGCTCATATGAGTGGGCCACATTTAAGCGTTCAACCACACACAGCTATATTGAGACAGTGACAATGAAAGGTGCCGGATCTGGGGATACTGTGAATTCAGGTATATATAATAAAGGGAGAGAATTTGAACTCACTACGGCAACTTTCGAAATTGGGATCTCGTAAGAGATTCATGTTCACAAGGCAGAATTATATATGGGGAGAAATATTTGTGAACTACCAAGGACAGACAACCTTCGGACGAACTACGGCAGGGCGCCTAGCTATGACGAGATACACAGAAATCAAACGTATATATTCACTCCTTAAAAAAGGTAGTTGCAACACACGTTGATAAACTGTATCTCTACATCATAACACACTCGTCTGAAGGCACAATTAACATATAGACGCATACATACATACAAATTATAGCTCATATGAGTGGGCCACATTTAAGCGTTCAACCACACACAGCTATATTGAGACAGTGACAATAAAAGGTGCCGGATCTGGGGATACTGTGAATTCAGGTATATATAATAAAGGGAGAGAATTTGAACTCACTACGGCAACTTTCGAAATTGGGATCTCGTAAGAGATTCATGTTCACAAGGCAGAATTATATATGGGGAGAAATATTTGTGAACTACCAAGGACAGACAACCTTCGGACGAACTACGGCAGGGCGCCTAGCTATGACGAGATACACAGAAATCAAACGTATATATTCACTCCTTAAAAAAGGTAGTTGCAACACACGTTGATAAACTGTATCTCTACATCATAACACACTCGTCTGAAGGCACAATTAACATATAGACGCATACATACATACAATTATAGCTCATATGAGTGGGCCACATTTAAGCGTTCAACCACACACAGCTATATTGAGACAGTGACAATGAAAGGTGCCGGATCTGGGGATACTGTGAATTCAGGTATATATAATAAAGGGAGAGAATTTGAATATATACGGACGGACACGTTATAATTAACGCCACAACGACGCGATGTCATTTTTATGAACGATGTTACGTCGTTTCCGTTAAATTGTATATAAAATAAACGCCGTGAAGAAGGTTGAAAAAACAACCGAAAGCTTGCGGAAATAAGAAAATGGATTTTATTATATAAATACCCCAAAAGAGATTTTATCATATGAATGAAACAATCTAAACGGACGAACAATGTGCTATACGATTAAATAGGCTGAAGAAATTATTGGATACAAAAGCAAAATATGAAAGTCATCGGGATTTTCTTGTAAAATGTCAGGAAGAGAAAAAGTTACCAAAGGGTTTTACTATCTCCTGGAAATGAGGATTCTAATCCATTTATGAGGAACAGGAACGAGTAAGCAGTATAATGATAAAGACATCACACCAGCTTATAACGGATGAATACAGGTTTGTGAGAAAAAATTATCACAGTTAAATCAACAAAAAGAAAACGAGTTAATATTTCTTAAGGCTACTCTTACTGAACATGATTTTGGTGAAAAAATCAATTCACCGAATCCGCTTTTTTTAACTTTAAAACGTAAGCTAGATAAAACAAAGTTGGAAGTTCCATAATTTATCATCAAGTGAAACCAAATACAGGTAGTGACAAATGGGTAGATTTATATATCAGAGGTGTGAAGAATGATTTCATTTCTGGTTTAAAAAGACGATTAAGAATGAACATTACACAACAAGAAGAGGTTGCAATGAGAGAACTCTTAAATGATCGGAGTATAGTACGAGAGGTGTTCAACTTATAACGTAACACTTTCATTTTGTAACTGTATGAAATATATTCTCGTCAAATATGTTTATTTTAATGTCAAATCTAGTGATTCCTTCGATATAAAACATAATGACATGAACTTTTATGTGCTTCCTAATGTTGCTGCATCCGTATTTTTGAATATGGGTAGAGAATAATGTTTTGAAGCAAAAATCTTCAAATATAAAAACAATTGCAATACAATTAAAAACAAAATACTTGTAAATTGTCGTTTAAGGTTATAGTAGTCTGATAAGCCGATGTCTGAAGGTAAACATTTGGAATATGCATTTTTTTTTTGCTATTCGTCGGATTTCAAGATTTCAACGAAAATTAACATGACATTTGACTTTGAAATGACTGAATTTTTGCAAACTTCTAGTTCGAAACATCAGCTGCAGGCTTTGTTTTGATTTCCTCCCCTGTAATAAATAAGTTTCCTTACTTTTATACAGCAAAAGAAAGAAAAAATATATAACTAAAGATGTAGGGGCAAAACACACACATTTGCACAAATAATGACGGAAAAAAATAATTTTGACCAAAGATATCTTTATATGGTAGATGATAATACAGCAAAAATAAGTACAAAATATGAATAAAATGCTTATTTTGGTTAATTTATAAAATCATCGCTAACATACGAGCAGACTGTCCTATCATTTTTTAATTTCTTAGTATTGCGATAAAATGCGAACGTTTAAATTCAACATTTATATTTTTGTCTTAAAATAAAACATATGATCACATTTAAATTGCAAACACAGTTTTAAACAATTATGCATCTTTTGGAATTATTTGGTTTAAGGTAAAACTCTACGGCAATAGAAACATATAGGTTTAAAATTGGAAAATAGCATGCACCTAATTCAAAATGTAATTTAAAACGAACCGCGTGAAATTGGAGATTATTTTTGAATGTTTACGTTCTTAATGACTGTTTCACATAATTAAATCACGCATGTTTTATGATAATCACTTCCGCTGAAAAATAAAATCTTAAACAAAAGTGTTACGTTATAAGTTGAACACCTCCCTTAATAAGGCCCGCGGTTAAGGGTTCATGAATTCTGGTAATGAATTCAACAGCTTATGCCGAGAAACTTGAGAAAGAAATGGGTAATAGTGACGGATATAACGAGATCAAGTGTGACACAACATAAACAACTGAAAACAAAGTAAAACAGCTCGGTAATGAAATGCATAAAAGAGGATCAATATTAAATTATATGAAATTATATCGTATGCCATCTGGCGGGACATCTGGAAAGCTTCAGGGTAATCCAAAACTTCATAAAACCAACATGCCACTGAGGAGTATCGTGAATGGCAGGAATCACCCGACAGAGAAAATGGCTGAAGTGGTGGAAACTGAATTAAATACAGATGTAACATCGGTTCCAAGTTACATCAAGGATACCACTGACCTTTTAAATAAAGTAAGCAACAGTAATGTCCCACAAAGCGCTCTTATGTTTTATTTTGATGTCAAAGTGTACCGAGGGATGAAGCATGCTTATCTGTAGAACAAGCCTTAAACAACAGAGTAGATGTGAGCATTTCCACTGAGGAAGTGTTAAGAATGATGGACATGGTGTTGCAAAACAACAGTATCTCTTTTGCGGACAAACACTATATTCAGAAGGAAGGAACAGCGATTGGATCACATCTGGGTATGAATTATGCATTCATATACCTTGGTACTTGGGAGAACAAACTGATGGAATCTGCAGATAAGGTACCTTATGCATACTTTCGCTATGTAGATGATGTGTGGGAACTGTGGACGCCCGGAGAAAATAACCTTATAAAGTTCTACAAGTTAGCAAATAGTATTGATCCTCCAATACAAATAGAACTCCGCTAATCAGCTGATCAGCTAAAATTTCTTGACTTCTACTTTAATTGAGGAAAACACAATCAAGACGAACCTCTATACGAAACCCACTGAGAAGCATCTGTATCTGCATAGCCAGTCATCGCACCTATAATCAACAAAGCAAGCTATACCGTATGACCTTGGGATTTGAGTCAAACGGATTGTTCAGATGAAAGCAACTAGAACATGCATATGAAGACTATCATTGAGCAACTTCAGAAAAGGGTTATATATAATTCTGCTTTGTGAACGTGAATCTCTTACGAGATCCCAAATTTCTAAAGTTACCGTAATCAGTTCAAATTATCTCCCTTTAATATATTTACTGGATTTCAGTATCCCCAAGATCCGGTACCTTTCATTGTCACTGTCTCAATACAGCTGTAAGTGGTTGAATGCTTAAATGTGGCACACTCATATGAGCTATAATTGTATGTATGTATGGAACGCCAATGCTGCCTTCTGATGGTACTGGTCCGTATGTTCTGTGCATTTACCAAGTTGTTCTGTGTTAACTACATTTTGTCCTGTAGAAACAACATTTTGTTCTGTACATTTGTCATTATGTTATGTGCATTTACTTACTCGTTCTGTACTAACGACATTTTGTTTTATTATACCTCACTCAAAATTCTCTATGTAATTTCCCCATTCCCGATCAGTCAACAATTGGTATTATTATATCTCACTCAAAATTCTCTATGTAATTTCCCCATTCCCGATCAGTCAACAATTGGTAATGTTTCATGGTAATGTTTCATGGCATGAAACATTATCTCGTGCTTTTAAAAAAAGAACTGTGGTTTCCTCAAGTGCTAAAAATAGAACGGTGGTTTCCCAGTTCAAGGGAGGTAACTATGGTATAAAATCTAGTCTATGTCAGTGAGCGCTTATTAAAAAGCGTGAATGACGTCATTAAGCGCTTGCAATTATTTACCAAACGACATTTTGCTGTCAGATTTATCAAAACAACAACATTGAACAAGAAATGTCGCGATTTGCAACAATTTCAGAAGAGGATCTAGCTGGACTTACATTTTATAAGGTTCACATGTAACAATAAGAAATTAAAAAATATATATACATATTTGTCAAAAATTTGTTTCAAGTTCTTTATTGTTGTTAATAAAAAATAATTGCTGATTAAATGAATTTTGATGTTTGGTATAATAAAATAAATATCACATCCCATGGAGGGTGATAGAACATATTGTCAACCCTCGATGTGGTAATGTCCACCTCGGCTAAAGCCTCGGTGGACATTACCAATCTCGGGTTGACAATATGTTCTATCACCCTCCATGGGATGTGATATTTATATAATGTTTCATGGTAATGTTTCATGGCAAAAAAAAAAAAAAATTGTTTCAAGTTCTTTATTGTTGTTAATAAAAAATAATTGCTGATTAAATGAATTTTGATGTTTGGTATAATAAAATAAATATCACATCCCATGGAGGGTGATAGAACATATTGTCAACCCTCGATGTGGTAATGTCCACCTCGGCTAAAGCCTCGGTGGACATTACCAATCTCGGGTTGACAATATGTTCTATCACCCTCCATGGGATGTGATATTTATATAGTGTGCATACATCATTTCGTTCTGTGCATTTGTCATTATGTTATGTACTAACGACATGTTGTTGTGTGCATACATCATTTCGTTCTGTGCATTTGTCATTATGTTATGTGCATTTACTAACTCGTTCCGTACTAACGACATTTTGTTGTGTGCATACATCATTTCGTTCTGTGCATTTGTCATTATGTTATGTACTAACGACATGTTGTTGTGTGCATACATCATTTCGTTTTGTGCATTTGTCAATATGTAATGTGCATTTACTAACTCGTTCTGTACTAACGACATTTTGTTGTGTGCATACATCATTTCGTTCTGTGCATTTGTCATTATGTTATGTACTAACGACATTTTGTTGTGTGCATACATCATTTCGTTTTGTGCATTTGTTATTATGTTATGTGCATTTACCAACTCGTTCTGTACTAACGACATTTTGTTGTGTGCATACATCATTTCGTTGTGCATTTGTCATTATGTTATGTACTGACGACATTTTGTTGTGTGCATACATCATTTCGTTATGTGCATTTGTCATTATGTTATGTACTAACGACATTTTGTTGTGTGCATACATCATTTCGTTCTGTGCATTTGTCATTATGTTATGTGCATTTACTAACTCGTTCTGTACATTTTGTAAGTTGTAACGTACATTTGATAAGTCGTTGTGTGCATTTACTAAGTTGTTCCGTTCTGACGCCATTTTGTCTTGTGCATACATCATTTCGTTATGTGCAAACATCGTTATTATGTTCGGATACATTACACTGGGCAACGAAGGGGTAAAACCGAGGGTAGTCATACGGTACCGTAACACCGGTGCGAAAAAAAACGGAGTGTCTATTGACACGTATGTAATAATAACACAACCGTAAGAGTAGGTCGATAGCGGTTATCACGCCCGTAATATTTACATTATATTTTAGAGTTCATATTTTTTGCCAATTTTATATAAAGTCGTATAAAGTTTAATTTTTGTAATGTACTGGTTATATTATATACATGTTTGTAAGTGTTCTTTCCCGAATGGTCATGAAACTGTATCTTAAACGTTCTTATATTAGACATTGTCATTGTCATATATTAAACATATATTAATGTGCTTGTCAGTAATTAAAGAAAGAAAATGTATCATATCTTACGTGTTTTTTTTAATGATTATCATTCCTGAATTATTTACACGTATGCGATTCAAGTACAGACAACGTAGTAGTAGATACGTTTCCCATTCTCACTTCTATTATACGTGTCACTAACGTTTATCGTTCCTGAATTATTGACACGCCTAATATACGAATTATCATTCCTGAATTATTTACACGTATACGATTCAAGTACAGACAACGTAGCAGTAGATACGTTTCCCATTGTCACTTCTATTATACGTGTCACTAACGATTATCGTTCCTGAATTATTGACACGCCTAGTATACGAATTATCGTTCCTGAATTATTTACTCGTATGAGATTCAA